>BLKR01004394.1:0-110559 GCA_011170035.1 Teleogryllus occipitalis | reverse complement strand
ACCGCCTCCTATTTTAACTAGCACAAATTCTGTTTGTTTGAGATGATATTGAATGTCGATAAAATATTATGTTCTAACAAAATTTCATTTTTGACGACGTACTTCGAGCTTGTCAATAATCGTTCTATATGCTGAGAAAGGGGAAATGTAAGTAAGAAAGCTAGTGAACGACTCACAAATTGGATATATTTGGTTGCGCCCTGATACTCCACTCAAGGTGGTACTGAAAGGGGCTGAGGGCAAACTGTTCGACCTAATCCACCGAATAATACGAACCTAATTGTGATCCGTAAAAAATAATACTGATCACCCGCTCATGTACTCAGATTTCTCGCCCAGATTTTTTTATTCTCGTCATTCGTGCTGAGGTGAGCGCAGTGTGGAGGTTGAAGGCTGAGATTTTTCCTTCAAAAGAAATTTGGTGTCCATAATTAGTTCTTTCTTTAAGATCATGTAGATTTTTTTAAAATTTTGGTAGTGTTCGTGCATTAGTGCGTGCGATATTTGGAATTTTAAAAAATTACAAAAAGAAGCTTTTCTCAAAAACGGCCCTAAACTTTTCTTTTAATTTTTGGTAGGGGTAGAATTTTAACACTTTTTTCTACGCGGTTCAGCAATTTTCATTGCTCGTGGAATGCAATGGAAAATTTGCAGGTTGGCCGTTTTTGACTCGTCCAACAAGCTTTTCCGATAACCTTACAAATGTAGCGGGTGCTTCCTCGGTGTTTTTTGTCCAAGGGGTATTCTGACGTTACGGGCGCGTCGTCTGTGTCATCGTCGTTGCCTGCACCGTTTTGAACGCGGGACTACTCGCGCGCTTGTTTATCAACGTTGTATGACATCGTGAATCAGTCAGCTGGAGCGCTCCTGCAGATTTCCTCCCGGAATCACGGCGAAAAAACTGCGGAAGCCTCCAGCGGTATACCCTTGTCCCTGAGGGCGCGCAGCGGTGAAGCGGTGAGACCGCCCGCCTTCCGCCGTTGAAACCGGGATTCAAATTCCAGGGGATCCATGTGGAGTTAGTGAAGGAGAAAGTGTGTTTTCAGCACGTTTTCTCAGGATTCTTTATTTTCCCCTTCCTCTCATCCCACCGAGATCTTCATGATCACTTACATACCAAGGACATTCACCCGTTCCGAGGTATACTGGCCAGGTTTTAAACGCATTGCCACTGTCTCCGCAGCGACTCTGGCTAGGAGGTCTTAGGTTTCGAGTCCTCACGGTGAATTTTCGGCACTATCTCTGTAGATCGTAGGAGAATTCTAAGGGCCGCTTTGATGGGTGATTTTCCGTGGTTTCTCCGAACAATACCAGGCGAATGCCGGTGCAGTACGCGCATAAACGTGCCACAGAGTGCGCGCGATCTGTCCTTCACCCTACACTAACCTCTCCTCTTACACACACACATAAGTGTAAGCACTACACTACCACAAATGTCGGGAGACCAGAGCTTCTCCCGTTTTCGGCGGTGCCTCGCTGAAGTAATTTACCTGGAGGAAAAAAAAATCCCCCAAAACCGACAAGTAGGTTGACGGCGGATCTCACCAACCAGCGGGGAGGAACATCGCCACATCCCGCGTAAAACATTATCTACATGAACAGCATTAGTCCGCGAGCATAGCCGTTGACGAGCCCGCAAACATAGCCCGAAATCAATTTCCAGATACGAGCGTGTCGCTGGGATCATAACAAAGAAGGAGCGAGCTCCATTCCGCTCGGCAGGAGTCCCCGCCTTCGTCCACATTGTCTCCACCGCCACACGAGACGGCTGCCGCGGTGGAGGCGGCAGCGCTGACGTCTTCGCGCGAAGGCCGTGCCGACGGCTTCGACGATTGCGTCAGATTATTGCGCCTTATCGCGCCTCGCGCTTACCTGGGAGAGATGCTGAGCCAGACTCGACTGATAGGCCTCGTTTCCTACAGGCGATATCGAGACGGGCATGGGCTGGATATCGGTGCCTGTTTCACTCTCGCTCACATTCTCCTTTCTGGCTGCTAGTATTTTCATCCCTCGTAGGAATTACCGTGTTCCGTTTCACAGAAGATTGGTATAAAAATAAATTTGTCACATTTGCACTTCATGAACATTATCAACCATAAGAAAAAATTATTTTCATAAAATATTAAAATGTATAGTAAAGTACTTCCACTAGTTAAAAAGCTTCAGTCGTGTTGTTTACAATGGTCGTGACAAAGAGTAGGCAAACTGAACGCCATTCGTATTACAAGAGTGTTTCTCCAGTGCTACTTGAACTCAATCTCTCCCAGGTCGTCATTCTCCAGGTCGAAGGTTTATTTAAGAGAAAAATGCTATATTCTATATTATTATCCCAGTTCCTGTCTTTCATTCGGTATTTCAGACACAACTTTGACGATTAATTCATTACTATATGTACTTTCAAATAATTTTATTATTGTATTTGATTTTTAGCGGATATTATGAATTGTTTCTCTCTGATTTGTGTGCCACGGTTTAAGTATCGATAAATTAATAAATAACCCCTCGAATATTTTGCGTTCTCGCGCCCAGCAGTAAATTTGGCGCTTCTCAAGTACATGCAGTTCTGGATTTGTTTAGTATCAGAATGAGATTGCCCTGGGTTCAAACCGGCATAGGTGGCTCAGACCACCGACTGATGTCACTGCGGTGCCTCCGAACGGAAGGTCATAGGGTTCGAGTACCAATAGTGATTAGATTTTCGACACAACCTAGATAGGAGGATTTCATGTGCAGTCTGGAGGAGAATTTTAACGGCCGGCTCATTGGTAGTTTCTTTGGTTTCTTCAGTCAATACCAGACGAATGCCCGAGCAGAAACCTAACGGGTTACAGACCGCGCGTGATTTTTTTCTTCCTCTCCCGTACTCCATCCTTACGTTTACTCTGCATGCAATACACTACCGCACATGCTGAGAGACCAGTCAGGATGTGAGAGCTTGTTCCGGCTGGACACTGCCTCCCTGGTGGGAGATACCTGGTTGAGAAAAGCTCGCTACCCGACGTGTAGGTCGGCTCCAGGTCTCATCATCCAGAGGTGGGAGATCACCGCTCCCTCCCAGAACCATGCACTACACATACGTAACCAATGACCTTAGCAGTTGAAGTGCCCGAAAATACGAAATAACCAATCAGTCAATTTGGGATCAAACAATCAATCCTGTCAGATGAATAGTCACAGTCTCTTCCCTCCGAAAAAAGTGCCTTTTAAACGCAGCTTTAAGTTAAACAACGATTAGAACAAAAGTTAATTTTCATTTTTACTTTATCGCATATTGCTTACGCAGTATGCGAAAGTATTGTAATGCTACAGAAAACACGACGAAACAGAAACACACTTATTGTGAGGCCCTAATAACGAAAAAGTGAACAAGTGTTGTTCCTATCTGTAGTAAATTACTCCCTGTAACATACTGTGCAGTTAGAATCCGCGTTTGGTGGGTCCTTGATAATGAGAAATTGGATTACGGCAAAACCTGAGGCCGTTCGTCGGTTCGCCAGCCGTCTGTGAACAACGCTTACGGCTACATCGTATGCTGGAAATACATAATTTAATTGGGTTATCAAGCAAAACTGTTTATAAAATCTATAATAATAATAATAATAATAATAATAATAATAATAATAATAATAATAATAATAATGTACGCACCTTATTTTTTACCTCACCCTCAAAACCGACATCATGTATTCCGTGGCGTAATCGACGATTATGCTGCAAAAAAATTCATGCTGCGCTTGTTTTCTCCCGCGATACAGTCACGCTCACGGGGAGGCTAATGAAGTTCAGCTTTTAGTTTTCACGTGCAAACCACGACTCAATAAAATATTGTCTGCCCACGGCCCTCGTGTTCCGAGCATTAATTGATCAGTAATTTCAGCGATCATGCGGTAGAGTAGGACTTATGGCCTTACTAAATGATTATTTACAAATTGTCTATATTTCACGCAAAATTAGGTGAAAAATACATTTTCGAAAAAATGTTCAGGACCTTTCTTCAATATCTGTGTTGGAACAACAGATTTCATTCAGGAAAAAGTATCTATCTTCAATATAATACTTGAAGGAAGACACGAAAATTTGGAGATTTCAATGAAAATCAGACCTATGTCATTTTTTAAGCGTTCTATACGCTATCGGAGGGCAAAGTTTAATCAAAAAGTTTGGTGCCATTTTTAGAAAATTTTGAAAATGTTATAGCTTCACGTAAACTCCCCCCGGAAGTCAAAATATCAGTTTCAAACTCGCAGGGCCTCGAGTTCGTTCTGGTCGATCGGAAAATACTATATATCAATTTTGGAAAGTCGTCGGAAAGGTTTAGGCGCTAACGTTGACCAATGACAGTCGGACGTTTTGCCTTCAAACGATTTATAAGTACCAAGTACCCACAAAACGTGGATTCTGACACATTTTAGAGAAGGGCTGCTCAAGCAGAGCGAATCGGGAACGCGGAGCCGTGTTGGCTACCGAGAGCAAGTCACCGGAGGCGCCGCGTAGCGCGGCTGGCGATAACTTCTGTCACTGAGTCCCGATAACTCCACTCGCGGAAACGTAGATGTCGGCGTCAGCACTTCGCAAACCGAAGCGTCCACACCGACAATTTTCAATGCAGCAAGGACAGAAAAGTATCTTTTCGCAGATTGCTGAATGCTAAGTTATGCTAAATGTTTAGTTTGCAAAAAAGCGTTTTAATCACATTAAATTAAATTTGCAACGACATTAAACGGTTAATCATGCTGCTGAATATGACAAGTAATCTGAAGAAGAACGTAAGGAGGTTTTCAATGCTCTGAAAAACAATGTCTCTTAAGAAGTAAGTTTTGGATTTGTATTTTGATGTTCCTGTGCTGTCGTAAAAGTAATAAAACACAATATAAAAGAGTTTAATTGTATTTCTTTTAAAGCTGTTTCTTTGGCAAAGAAGAACTTTTCATTTTTCTCAAAATTAGCTTCAGTCCCAAACATTCACAAAACAATTTTGGAGAGTGTGTAGATGTCTTCAGGACATTGCATTTGGAATTTGAAACCCGATTTAAGGATATGTTTGATTTACAATTAGAATTTAATTTATTTGCTACACCTTTTTCTCTTGATGTAGACTTTGTTACTTGTGTTTTTCAATTAGAAACGACTGATTTGCAACGTGACACTGAGTTAAAGGAAACATTTCAACCAAAAGAAACATTTATTAAAATTTTATGGGAATGTTTAAACATTTTCCGAAACTGAATCGTAATACTGCTCGATGTTAGGCATGTTTGGATCAACGTACAATTCAGCGGTATTTTTTCTTTGAAAATTTTTAAATCTCAAGTGAGAAGTGTCATAACATATCACAATGTGAAATGCATTAAGTGAAATAATTGATTTCGCAATTAACTTCATTTTTTTAAAATTTTAAGTTCCTTTAGTGTCAGTATTTCCGGTATTAGTTTATTTAGTAACATTTTTTCGGTAATCTTGAGAATACTTTTCATAATCAGCAGCATGATAAACCGTAATGTCGCAGCAATCACAGTTCTTCATGTTTGGTTTGGTTGATTAGTGATTCCGGGCGCATCTTAGGGCATTCGTTCCGTAAGTGTAGTGCATGTTTTTTTCATCGGGAGATGGCGGTGACCTTCTCTCGCTGGATAGCGAGATCCGGCGCCGACCTACCGTCGGCTGGCGGGGTTTCCCCCTAACTAGGACTCTCCCACCAGTGCGGCACCGCCCCAGCCGGGACAAGCTCTAAGCTCCCGACCGGTCTCCCGTAATATGTAGTAGTGTAGTGCATGTTAGTGTAAGTGTGTGTCTGTAAGGGGAGAGGATAGGACAAGGAAGAGGATGGAAAGATCGCGCGCGGTCCGCGGCCCGTTTGTTAGGTTACTGCTCCGGCATTCGCCTAGTGTTGATCGGAGAAACCACGGAAAACTGCCAATAGGAGCAGCCGGCCGCTAGAATTCACCTCCAGACAGCGACTGAATTCGACCTAGCTGAAAAGCTAGTGTGGAAAATCCTACCGCCGTCAGGACTCGAACCTAGGACCTCCCGGTCAGAGGCGCTGCAGTGATATCAGTTGATGCACTGAGCTACCGCCCCTGGTTTTTAATGTAATTGAGCACTCTTCTGCAATTAAAAAATGTGGCATATCCGGCGTAATCTGCAAAATGAAACTTTTCTTTCCGTGCTGCATTGAAAATTCCCTTTTGTATTTTCAAATCACAAAAATGTGTATAACTAGTAAACGTTCCAATAATTGTTAGAAAAATAGTTTATTGTTTTTCTGCCGTAATTTTCATTTCCAGAGCAGTGAGACGTTTTCAGTCCGAGCAATGGAGAAAGAGCAGGGCGCAAGCAGTGGCTCCTCCTCACAGCAGATCGCTGGGCGCCCCTGTATGAGAGGAAGTAATTTACTACATAGAGGAGCAAAATTTGTCCACGTTTTCCGTACCACGGCGCCACAATAGGAGTTTTTCTGTCGAAAAATCATCGATTTTTGCTGGAGCATTTTACTACTTTCTCTTTATTGCTTACGCAGTAAGGCGAAAAAGTAAAAAAAAAAAATGGTCACGTTAAGTATGGGCCACACATTCTCCGTAAAGGGTAACATATGTAGCAAACTATGCGTCTGTGCAAGTAGGAAGGTTTGCCAAAGGTGACATCACTTAACTATATTGACTCTAGCATTAGAATTTTGTTTCTCAGTCCTTGAAAGTGAATCGTTTGATCATGGTACATTTTCTCGCTTTTGAGTACAGCAGTTGTGTCATAAAACGGTGTTGGCATTCTGTTGGTGTTTGTGGAGCAACGAATAAAAGGTGTTTATGTATAGTTTATTAAGTTTACTCTCGTAAACTCGGTGGTTTACGCACCAAGTTAGAGACGAATAACGTCATTGGTACGACCCACTCCATTCCAATCCTCCAGGCATTTTACTTTAATTTCGCATTGAAACCTTACACATGTGACTTTGGGTCGCCAAAAAACTGCGAACTCGCGTCAGATATAGTGGAGGGGTAATGACGCATAATTCCGTGTAGCTGTAAAATTGAAAAAATCGATTACACTCCTCCTATAACTCTGCATTTCTTTTCGAGTGATATAACCTGGCGGATGAGACGCATGCCAGCAGAAGAGGATGTCGAAAGCGCTTCTATTCTTCTCTTCTTCTACTTCATTCATTCCCAGTTGTACATGTTACCATATCACTGCGAATGTGACGATCGTCGCGAGTTAAGCTGAATTCTCCGTACAACGCATAAGCCAATGCACACCAATATCGTTCGTGTGACCGAGAGACATTGCTCAGGGCATCAGCTGATGTCACTGCAGTGCCTCTGACCGGGAGGTCGTAGGTTCGAGTCCCGACGGTCGCGGTGGCAGGATTTTTGACACTGGCTAGATCGCGTTCTGTCGCTGTCAGACTTCTAGCGACCTGCCAGAGAAGACTTCTACCGACCGGCTGCTGTGATCGGTAGTTTTCTGTGGTTTCTTCGATCAATACCAGGCGAATGCCGAAGCGGTACCCTAAAAAATGATGTTTCATATCACACGCGACCTTCCTTGCTCTTCCTTGTTCTGTCGTCACCCCTTACTACACACACTTGCCCTAACTTGCATTACAAGCTTCCGCTTCCATGCAAGCTGGGAGACCGATCGGGAGCTTAGAGCGTGTCCCGGCTGGGGCGGTGCCCCGCTAGTGGGAGATACCTGGTTCGGGAAAATCCAGTTAACCGACGTTAGGTCGGCGCCGAATCTCACCATCTAGTGGGAAACGATCACCGCCACCTCACGCGGAATAATCATGCACAACACTTGAGGGACTAATAACCTTAGCCGTTGACGCGCCCGGAATCACTAATTGATCGTTCGTGTAACTCCTTACTACGTTCTTAGGCTTTGTTGAAAGAGCGGCCGCGTTGATAAACCGTGAGTAATCGATATTTTCAGTTTGATGGATTCCCTGATTTGTAAATTCTTCTCTCCGCTGTGTTAAAGACCCAGCTCTGTGCCATCGTACGGACGGCTTCGTATTCCTAGGAGGCCAGTAAAATAATTTTGTCATCACATGACTTCCACATAAAAATTAAATGCGATGGTACCACGAAAATCGAAATATTTAACCTTACTTTTTATTCTTTTGCAATAACGATAATTTTGAAATAGACGTAATTCTTTAAGATCTTAAAATTTCCATGTAATTACTTTCTATATGCTTTTCTTGAAAAGAAGGCTTAAAATAACTACGAATTAAGTCAGTTCAACCTCTATTTTGATCATCGCTTAAAACTATATTGTTCCAAAACACAATACACTTAACACTAACCTATCCATACTACTTTCTTTATGCACTTGAACAATCTCGATCTTCTTCTTAATAAATATCACGCGAAGCTGATGAGCTTATTGTGCTTGGGTGGCCAGGACCGTCCCGGCCTCTGAAATGCCTTTCTAAGCGGGGCTACTTTCTCAAATTGTGCTGTCAGCCGTGAGTGTACCATGCGACGGAGTGGTCACACAGAGGTACGGACTAAAGCATCTTCATTGACTATGCCACCGTCCTCGCAATCTTAATGGAAGTAGGTTGCAATACACACGTCTTCGCACGAAACCTTTTCATTACATATCGACTGATGTATCAAGTAATAACCTTGCGGGGAAAAGTGAGTTTATGATAGTAAGATAGTTTGCTGTGAAATTTTCGTGGATTAAAGAGGATGTCAGTCCTCCCTTGCCCGTAAAAAAACTGCCTCCGACACAAATACTTTTTACCGACTTTACAAGAATCTTGCGGTCCTCTTCAATCTTGGATAAGAATGTTCTTTCTTTTATACATTTAAGCATTGCTGAATGCTTTTTGAGTACAGAATGCTTTTAAGCATTCGGAACTCAAACGTGACTAATGACCATAGAAGTTTACATGACATGACATCGCCTTTCTGTTTTTAAAATATCGATATTTTGGAGTAGAAACATCGATATTATGACACGGATTTCTGCTTTCGATGTTTTATTCAGATCGATATATTTATTCAGAAACATCGATGATTTCAAAAAATTTCTCTTGATATAAATACAATTTCCAGTAACTTGTTTTTAAAGGATTGGTCGTAATCAACAGCCATTCACAACAGTCACCGTTGTCGATCTCCAGACAGCACGAAACAGTATTTTATTCGCTACCTTTCTCCATTGTTATTACCTTTTTTATTATTTTTTAAGTGGTAATATCGTTAAACTGCATTTTGAACCTTGTCACATTAACACCTTGACACAACAGGAACATTGATTAGAAAATTAAGATGGCGATCAAATTATGACAGAATATTTATTAAACTAATATTGACGTTTTATGTGTTACATTAGAACCAGGATTTTACTTCGATATATTTCATCACATTTAAAACATTGATGTTTTTGTCGGTTTGCTTCGACACCGAAAATCTTTTGTTGATGTATCTATATTTTACTAAAATTTGCCATCACTAGTTCTATTCCCCTCTTCGGGCTTGCGTTCAGCCAGCGATCGCTCTCGCCAGGCCAGCCTTAGAGACATTGAGTTGGAGGTTAGCGGTATTACGCATTTCCCCTTCACTGAAAAGATTTAGAAAACAAAGGTCACATCCCTCCCTTGAGTACTCAATCAAGATGAAGCGCGGGCGAACCATTTTGAGCTAACATTCACTCCTAACAATACCCCATTACACCCACAACATAATATTATATTATACATCTAGCAACATCCTCTAACTACAATGTTCCACTCGGAATTAAAGTCGACTCCTCCTGCGAAATTAAAAAATATAATAAACTAATTCCCTTTAATAAAAGCTCTAGAACACGACAAAATAGGCAGCATAGTATTAAAATAACCTACCTCCTCACAATATACCTTATGAAGAATTCATAACGACCAATTGATGAAATATTGAAGGCAGGTTAACGGCGCTTGGTCAGAAGTAAATATGAACTACAAGCTGGTTGTTTGCCGACGTTTCGGAAAATTTATTTCCATCCTCAGTGCTTTTAACCACAACGTGAAAACATAATTAATATATGTGCTGAGATTGAGGAGCATACAGCACATATATTAATTATGTTTTCACGTTGTAATTGAAACTGAGGATGGTGGAACCTGAGGATGGAAATAAATTTTCCGAAACGTCGGCAAACACCAGCTTGTAGTTCGTGTTTACTTCTGACCAAGCCCCGTTAACCTGCCTTCAATATACGTTATCAAAATAACATTCTATTCAATGCTCAGGACAGATTACTATACAATAATATGGAAGAATGCCAATGTAATTTTTGCACCAAAGACAAACAAAAATCAGTGTCACTGAAAACTATAGACCAATTTGTCTTTTCCCATCATTTTCAAAAATTGTCGAAAAACTAATACTCAAAAGATCATATGATCAACTAAAAAAACTATATTCCTGTGCCCCAATTTGGATTCACTAGCAAAGTATCTATGTAGTTCAAATCTATTACTCAGACTTTCCGAACATATCCATACGGCTTTTCAAGATAAAACTAATGGTGTAACATAACATACTCTCTCACATTATTTCTAATTTGCAATTTTCGAAAATTCAGAGTTGAACGAAAATGGGACCTGCGCCATTCTTTTAAGCATCCCCTCTTGTATGCGTGGAAAAATTTTAAATAGAAAATGTGGAGCGGCGTTTGGAGGAAAAAAACTTAATTTGTTTAATTGCCTTGATTTCTCGCTAAATAGCACGAAAACTACTCATATTTTCGAAAAATTGAATGTGAACTTATTTAAAGATTCGTTGTTAAAGAACAGATTTCATTAAAGGAAAAAATCTCAATCTTCAATATTATAGTTGTAGAAAGACGCCCAAAAAATTTCACTTTTGCAATTTTCAAATAATCCGGGATTTCAACGAACATGAGACCAGTACCATTACGCTATCCCAAGACAAAGTTTGATTAAAAAATTTGGTGGCAGCCTGGAGTTCATTCAGAACGATTGGAGAATATCAGTTTTGAAGAAAATAGGCTGAACGGTTTAGGCGCTAGCGTTGACCACAGACCGACGGACAGACAAATGTTTTGCTGTCAATAGAATTTTTGGTATCAAGGACCCACAAAACATGGATTCTGGCCACACCACGTGTTAGACGATTTTTTTTCTATATTTCTTGCATCTCTTCAATCCTTTCCCAGTAGCTCGAAAAGACAAATTTTCAAAATATCAATGTCTATAAAACTGTTTACTACTAAGTGCTATTAAGTTTTTATATAAGAAAATGTGGGATATACTACTATTCAACAAATTTCACTATCTATCGATTGAAGCGCACGAAGAATTATGATCATCACCTTTTTTCTTTGGTCAAGTATGGCACCCAGGTTTCAAACATAAAAGTAACACCCAACTACCGTCAAGTCATAAAAACTTCATTACAGACAGACCATTTACGGTGACAATTGAAAGACACACCGCCAGTTTGCAAAAAATAATATCAGGACTACCCCAAGGATATCCCCTATATCCTACCCATTTCATTGTTTTCACAGCTGCCATACAATTTTAGACATACACACACACATACACACACACACAGCGCAGTTCGCTGATGACACAGAAATCTATAGATCCAGTTATTCAGTACTCATCATAAGAAACAAAATCCATCAACACTTACGTAGGCTAGTCCATAAAATTTAAATTAAAACTCAACCCGACAAAATTCACCACCACCTTTTTCTTATGTAAGTATTGATGACGGTCTTAAAATCGTACAAAACCATTAATCTTTACGTTGCGTATTTTACTAAAAAGGAGTTGGGGAGCTACTTTGTTGAAGTTCCGCTATCTGCAATTTATATTTCTTTTAACTCGACTTGAAATTTGCTAAAACTAACGAAAAACTGCTGCTGCACCAAAAAATAAGTGTTGTTAATTCTCACATATTCAGATAGGCGCTGTTGTTTACATTCCTTACTCAGTATATTCTCCCTTGTGTGACTATACATTTTCTCTGTATTCTTTGCTTTTTTTGTTTATGTTCGTAGTGTTCAAACATAATCTTACGCAAATATTGCGACAATACTCGAAGATTGCAGACCTTTTATTCTTACTCACTTTTATTGTCTTGGATGTTTGCATAACGTTGTCACAGTTTATTTATCGAATACGTACAGAGAAAGGGCAATACTAATTTCGAATTGTCTTCGTAAGAATATTGCGTCATTTTCCCCATTATTCAGTGTTTGTCTTTATCAGCTTAGTGAGATGGTCTCTATAGCAATAATCGAAGAGTCTCTCGTAAATCTGTGGTATCGATTGGGCTCAAACGCTACCTTAATAGACGTATTATGTCCCCAAAAGCATGCTGACTAGAATGATACGTAACAATACTGGATATTCGTATCTATCTTCCATATCTGTTTTCCATGCTGCCATAGAAATGTATGGCATATCGATGTTGTTAAATGGAACTTACTTCTTTCCACTTTCAAAATTATTACCGTAATAAATCCATGAGCTTGCCATTGATTACTGAAATTGAGACTCGCCTAGCGGTCACCGGTAAATCTCTGAGAAATTCTTGTTGTCTTAGGAGTTCTGTTCTTTATCCGAGACTCCAGGTTTTTCATTAAACGGAAATAGAGGAAGCTAATTCAGCTTCAATAAGTATGTAATTGGGACAAGAAATTTCGAATCATTGATGGGAATGGAATCATGATATTTATTGACAAACATTTTATCGAATGTGTTTGTTATCTATGGATGCGATTGGATTACAATTTTTCTGTGAATCATTATCATCGGTTCTTGTTCTTTTTATTATTATTATTATTATTATTATTATTATTATTATTATTATTATTATTATTATTATTATTGTTGTTGTTGTTGTTGCTGTTGTTATGCACAGAGTGATTGTCCCACTCACCCTGGAGGCAAAGAGAAGATAATTATAAAGGAAAATAAACTTTTGAGGACGAGTGAAGGTCCTCGTCAAAGGACTAGTGTAGATTGAGACCAAATGTCGAAATGACATACAACAAATAAGAGACCTAACGAAACCGCCAAGCCAGAATACCAGAATATTTCGTAAATGTAACTTTTCCATGTCTTAATATTGTGCATCCTGGGCTAATACTGTGAAAGAGAACATGACGAGGTTCAGGAAAGTATACAAGGACTGTCCCAAAAGTTCTCGGAATGTGTTTTTTTAAAATCACTTATTCAATATCAGTTTACACTATTTTCAGAACTTTTCAAAGTATTCTCCCCCTGTTTCGTTGCACCATTGCCAACGCTTTACCCAATAATTGAAGGCGCCTTGGAAGTCGTCAATGAGAATCTCCTTCAGTGTGGTCGTCACAGATGCTTTTTCAGCCTCCAGCGCCCCATGCCGAGTTACTTTCACGATTCTCTTGATCTTTGGGAACAAAAAGAAGTCCGCTGGTGCCAGATCGGGGCTGCACGGCGGCTGGGGTAGCGTTGTCACACTCATTTTGGCCAGCAACTCGGAGACAATGAGCTCGGTGTGCCTTGACGCATTGTCATGGTGCACGATCCAATTGTCGCGAATTTCTTTCGGCACAATTATTATTTGAATGCCCTCGGTTAGAATGCGGTGAGCAATTGTTTTCGGTGTTCTACACTCCTCTGCAATCATCCGAACCCTTAATCGACGGTCTTTGTCCACAACTTCACGCGCTTTTTGCAGCGAATCGTCCGTTTGTGATGACAGGCGTCCCGAGCGGTCGTCGTCGTCGTCGTCGTCGTCGTCGTTGATGGACTGCCGACCTTCACAGAACCTCTTGTGTCACTTGAAAGTTGAGCTTTGTTTCGTCGCCCCGTCATCGTAGGTTTTAGGAAGCATTTCGAGCTTCTCCGGACCGTTTTTTGCCCACTTTCACACAGAACTTGATTGCATAACGCTGCTCCAAAAACTGGTCTATTTTTTGCTGGAGGCGGGTGCAGTGGATACCTCTGCGCGGAGCGTGACTCTGCCTCAACAACTGCTCGCAGGCGACTGACGTCGCTCTCGTTTCGAGGCTTAGATCGCCCACCAACTTATTCGTCTGAAGCTCCGCCCCGCCAGCCAGCGTTGCCAACTAGAAAAAATCCTTCTGGGAACATTTGGGACAGACCTTGAATGTTCAGGGTCTGGGTAGGTAAAATAAAAGATCATCCGAAAAAAAATGTGGCAAGAAGTGTGAAGAAAGTATAGATGATGACCATTATTATATTGAATTAATAATAATTATTATTAATTAGTGTTAGTATTGATATGAAATAAACACTAGAATGGAATAGGACGTAGGGGCGCAAAGATGCTGATCATAATTCTTCATGTGTTTCAATCCATTTATTGTGCAATTTGTTGAATAATAGTGTGTCCCACATTCTCTTATGTAAAAACATATCAGCACTTCGTGGTAAAGTGTTTTACAGATATTGGTATTTTGGAAAAGGTTGAAAAATTGACTTTTAGAGCTTCTGGGAAAAGAGTGAAGAGTTGCAAGAAACATTTCTCCACTTCTTCAAGTAAATATGTACGTTCATTGGAGTCATTCATCGTACTTATGATGGGAAAGCTGAAAACCGTTTCCCATCAGGTATTTTGTATCATCTATTTTCTTCTTCTTCTTCCTCCTCATTATTTTGTTCTTTTCTTCTCTGGACATATTGAGCTTCGTTTCAGCTTAAAAACTTGGCATATCTTTGCCCTTCAATCTGTCTGTCGAATGGTGTGCATGTTGTGAAGAGTACTGCGTATTACATAAGTGAAGAGACTGATATGGTTCATGACGATTCGTGGAACAGTATGACACCTGTGTGAAACTTATCTTGCTCTCATTATAGTTTTTCATGTGAAATTTTCTGTTGAAAAATTTAGAGTCTTAAAAATATATTCTCATCGTAAAACGCTTTGTTTTGTATTTTTATATTGATTTCATAGCAGAAGAACCTGGAATAGAGTTCAAAATGTCAGTGGCGGACATTTCAAGGTTGTTCAAAGACGTATTTCCTAGAGCATCATAAAAACACCATTTTTTTAGGTTGAAGTTGGAAATCTGTTATTACCCACGTACTTGTAAGTACCAGTCGCGCGTTGACTGTAAGGTTGGTCAGGAGAAATGGGGTCACGTAACCACATACTGCGAGATTGAGTGTCGGTTTTGCGGTGTCCTATGAGTTTTGCCTTGTTTTCTCCCTTTATTTTTAAAAAGGCTGCCTTTGTATTTGAAGAGTAAAACGAGGTAGAATGAAGCATAAGAGAATTTGTCATTCTCTCATGTTTCATTCTACCCCGCGTGAAATATGAAAATATCTATGCATTTGTTAAACCAACGAAACGAAAAATGTTAAGTTGTGGATAAGAATTGTTGATGATTGTAATACCTAGGGAGCTAATTTCTATGATTTTGCATATTTTTGTCCGTTGCTTCAGAGCATAGCAAAGTGATATTTCGCGACATTTGGTTAGAGTATGATGCTGTATAGATTAATATATTAGTGCATGTTTGGCCAATCTTTCCTATTGGTACATGTTCGTACAGTTTTAGGGGCATATTTTGCAAATTTCGTTAAAATAGAGACTTACCTCTAAAACGTTTCATAGGGTCTATTTTTTGTGGACCGTTATTGATTAGGAAGAGCTTGTTATAGTTTGCTGTCCTTTTTTTCAATGTATGATAAAATACTTGTTCAAATGTAGGATATTTCTTGATATCGCGTGTACTCCACTTTCGACGATATTTGCTTGTTGTAGACGTCTCTCTCTCCCAATTTAGTTTTGTTACATTGCGGATAACTTATTGTCACAGAAAATGATATTGATCTATAAGTGTTTCTGTTACAGTTTATATGTGAATATTTATCAGTATTTCATCTTGATTGAGAGAGAGAGAGAGATTTGATCCGTCGGGCTAAATATGATTCAGCAGAAAATTGGAGCTAATGTGATACACTTTAAGAATTGTTACTTATGCCCAAAATTAATAAGAAAATAGCAAATGATAGGAAACATTTTCTATTATTAATGACCTATAGCAAGAACTCAGAGTGTTATAATATTTGGGGGGACATCAAAACAGGAATGACTTATTTTTTCAGTCAAAAACTTTTCCGTCGTGATAGAAAACTTTTGATGTTACCTGGTTATTTTTATGGCAGGATATTTTTGAAACTATAATAATAATTCAGGAAGAATTAATCTTTTTTCTGCGTTAAAAGAATGCAATAATTTTAATCGTGTCATGTCATATACAGCCTCAAGTTTGTGGGGCTAATGTGATACGGGTGTCGGGGCTATTTTGATACGCTAAAAATTAACACGCAGCCAACTGGAAGGAAATTTTTTAATGTTTAATATTACTTAAAACGTGCGAAAATCCGTAAAGCGACTACTCGCAATTGTACGTTCCTGTACAATAAGAGTTTTCTACAGAACAAAAACGCATAAAAATATCCTGAAACTATGTAATCATTTAAGTTCATCTCATAATATTGAAAATAACAAACACCAATATGCTAGAATGAAGGTCCAAGGCTTGCGTGTTTTATTCTGTCAAACCGATGCGATCATTTACCTTCCAGACCCTTACAACATTAAAGATAACTGAGCAACCGAAAGAAGAAACTTATCGATAGTATTTGCAGGAAGAGATGCATTGTTTTCCTTCCTAGAAAGCGAACAATCATTTCTTAAACAAGTGAGAAATGTTTGTATTCCGACCAGCAATAGCAGTATAAGAAACTGTTAAAGAATATGTACTTGCGTCTCTACAGTTTGACTAACGAAAGTGCTTATAATGACCTATTAAGTGTTTTGTACTATTGCAGACACTGCTAAGTCCTTCCTATCATCTTCTATATTCTGTGCTGACTTTTTTGAGGTGAACTAAGTTTGAAATAGTAGTGTGAATGGCAATTCTTGATCAAGGCAGAAAATAAGTGAAGGTAAAGCTCTACGTTATATGTCCAAAGATCTACATATACGGAATATGTTCTTATATCGATACATGAAAAAACAACCTAGCTTGAAGCACACGCAAGTAATCCGTACGAAACCTGTCGGGCAACAGCTGACTCTTGTAGAAGGAATTGAGGAAATGTTAGCCAAACATTTGAAGACAAATGCGAAAAATGTTTTTGCTTTGTGTAAACAAAAGGTCTTAGATGTAGCTAAGGATTTTGTGGAACAAAATTCATTGATAACTCCATTTAAAAATAATTGACCGGGACATGATTGGTACAGGGGTTTTTGCAAAAGACTAAAAGCTAAGTCTTAAAACTATGGAGCCCTTAGAAAAAGCGCGTCGCATAAACGCAAGTGACACATTCATAATTTATTACTTTTACGAGTTGATTCAGGAAAAAATGAAGGAACTAGGGCTTGAGGATGAGCCAAATCACATTTACAACCTTGATGAGACGTATTTTTGCTACGATTCTTCTCGAGTAAAATTACTATCTGGTGTCGGAGAGAAAGCTCACCGGGTGCAAGAAGGATCTAGGCGAGACAACAATAGTTTTGGCAAATTGTAATGCGGCTGGGAGAGTGATGCCTCCGTTAATAGTGTTTCAAGGTGCTAACTTGTGGAGAAAATGAAAGAAAAGAAAAAAAGCAGTATCCCCCCCGATAGATAATGATGTGGTTAGACCCAAGAGCAGCAATTATTACTGGTGAAGAGTGGATCGAAATTGAGAAGCAGAAGAAACAAGTAGAAGAAGACGAAGACACAAGGAAAGAAAAAGAACCAAAGAAAAGAAGTAAACAAAATAAAGGCAGAAAAGAAAACTCGAACGGCTATTAGGAAAAGAAAATAGTTTCGTGAGATTCTAGTGATTACAGACAGTGAATATTTTATACCCTTCGAGGAAAGCGGTGATAATACGACATGGAGGGTCTGTTGAGAGAAATTAACAGGGATGAACAGTCAGACAAAAAATTTGAAGAGCTCATTGGAAACAAAGAACAGTACGAAACCTACAGATCTATTAAGATTAAGGATTGGGTTGCAGCAGAATTTCGTACCAAGAAGATTTTGCACTACGTTGGCCAAATCACAAGCTTTGAAGATGGTGAACCGCTAGTGAAATTTACAAGATTCAAAGACACGCGAGAAAACAACACAATTTTATCTTGGAAGGAGCCAGAAGATATTTCACTTCTTTAAAGAAAAGAGTGGTAGAAAAAATAGAGGAACCTGAACTTGGGCGAAGGGGGGAGTTGATTTTTAACAAATCTTTAAGCGATTTCGAAACTTTATTTTAAAGCTTCCTTTTTGAACTGTCAGCCTGATCGGAAACAATGTCCGATAACTCAGACATAGCACAAGATACAAAAACGAAAAAGTGCTGTTCAAATATTAGACCCTAGAATGTCGCTCCTTGTTTCCCAATCAAAATTTATTGAGATAGCATGATCTATTACTTTAATCCCACCAATGTATCATATTAGCCCATCAGGCAGGGCTAATTTGATGTATAGTATTGAATTTTTTAAACGTTGTGGTAAGTCTTATGTTATTTTTCACTTCATACACGTCTTTAGCAACACTATCCACATTTTTTTACATGTGATTTCTACAAACGGTATAGAAGATAAGGTGAAAAGTTTACATTTATGTATCATAATAGCCCCGATTGACCCTAAGTGTTTTCAATTCAAACTTCATATTATACAGCTGGGTTTCATTTTCTAGGAGGAACATAATTAATTGAATACTTGAAGGAATATCAGTTGCTCTTTGTCTTGACAAATTCATTTGTTTGTATCATTATTATATCTCGTGTAATTGAGTTAAAACTCTTTTAAAGTAACCATAAAGTAATATTCCAGAACAAATTGAGTTATTAAAAAACCAACATTTTCCAGTCATCTTCGTCTTTATCTCGATACATGAAATTTCGACCAATTCTCGAACAAAAGAAGGTTATGTAAATTATTCGTATTATACAGGTAGAGGGAACAGAGCAATAAAATGAAGTTTCATAATCATAACGTTTCATCCTTTTCAGCAGAATCAGCAGAACGCGAGGCCCTCCGCGACAACACACACACAAAGACAAGGGACAAACAGCCATGCCCAAGGCGGGACTCGAACCCGCGACCCTTCGGACCGAAGCGCTGAGTCGGTACTCGCTCTTAGCCACCTCGGCCATCCAGGTCGGCTCCATCAGACATTCTTGCTAAAATCTCGAGAGTTCAGGAACTTGATAAATCGGAATCCGTGTATTGAAACTATCGTTACTTTTGTTTGAGAAAAATGCTTTTGTGCAAATGTTTTGACAATTGATTTCTCTTGAATTTATATCAGATTAGAAGCTGGTGATGACGTAGTAACGGTGTTGCAATTAGCCCCAACACGTCTAGCCCATATTCGGTCAATTATAGATTTCTCTCAACCCTCCTCAGCATCAAAATTGGACTTGCTTAAATTTCTAGCCGAAGTCTAGGACAAAGAAAACACTACGCTATGAAATAGAGCTAAAAGATGCTAGGCATGTGGTGGCCATCAGACTTTAATACACCGATTGTTTTTCTGAGATAGTATTAATTAATATAGTGAACATTTAAGTATTTTGATTTTTTTAAGTATCCATAGAAATTCTATTTATAAGAATATCGATAAAATTGCTTGGTAGAGAATACATCAGGCATGTTAAGGTCGCGGGCACTGAGTTCAGAGCAACCGATGCGTGGTTTGAAAGTGAGGATTCTCAGTGGCGTAGCGTGGTAATTTTTTCCAGGCAGGCTCTAGAGCAAATTTACGTATTATTAATTGCGATATCTTAAAATGACAATTATTGCCTAATGTCTCAGTCATTTATTTATTTATTATTATTTTTATTACTTAGGTACCCCAAATAATAAAATCATAGTTCCTTGCAGCACACCCCTGAAAATATGATGATACTTTAGGAGTGGTTCTTGGAAAAATTGTCGAGCGTTTTTTGTGGGCGGCCGTTGATAATTCGGGCATGGACAGTTTTCTTAATGATGTTGAAGAAATACTTATTTTACTGCCTGGAAAAGATTTATTTAAAAACATTATAGAACCAAATAGCTGAACAACCGGTTTAGTGTAATTACTAATTAATTTATTTCACATTCTTTTGTTCATTTCACTCACACGAGTCGTTTAAAGATATTTAATGTTTTATAATAAATAAGATAATCACAAATCACTTAAGTTTTTAAGCAAATTGCAAGAATAAATATTGACACTATCTGTTAGATATTGCTCCCCGAAAGTCATTTTATTGCACTTCTAGCGGACCACTGTTCCTGTCACCTCTTTCAAGTCTTCGGATTTAACAAGAGGTTAGTCTTTCCGATAAGCTGAATTGGGGAATGTGTGTGCGCGCCTGTCGGGTTGGTGTTGGAGCGTGGGCCCGCCACCGGCCACGAACGAACTCGAGGATTCCCGATAGGGCAGCCTTCGGCTCGGTGTAGCCGACCGTAGTAACAGCATATCGGCGTCTAGCAAGCACACGTGCTGCGCATGCGTTGAAGGCTCTGAACGCCAGAGCCTTCCTCCTACGGCGAATAAGTTGGCAAGTAAGCGGGAACTTCAACCTTGAAAACCAGACGTAAAACGCAATAATCGTGAGTTTAAAAAAATATAAAAAATTATCAATACGCACGTTATGAAGTAATGGGAATAGTTTTTTTTTTATTTTTCATTAAATGTTTGTGTAGGCTCCGCCTTGCAGCCTAATTGGTAGCTACGCCACTGAGGATTCTACAAAATGCACCGGAGTGACGGCACGTCACTGGATACATGATCCATGACAAACTTACGGAGACGTCAGTTGATAGTTATTGCCTAAAAGCGATATTAAACCCCATTTCCTCTACGAAAGTAAGAAATGATCCACTACAATTAAATACACCAGTCTTATTTGAAATTGTCAATTGAAAGTAAAATTAAACGTTTTGAATCGAAAGAATTTTGATTTAGTAATCGCGTTCACTTAAGAGTGCAATAATTGCAATAACTTCCCACGTTCAGGATAGGAAGTTTTATAGATGAAGTCTCTTGTCTTCTTAAGAGAGGTGTCCACCCGTAAGAGAGACTTGTTAGTTTCTAGAGACCTGTTAGTTTCTAGAGACCTGTTAGTTTATAGAGACCTGTTAGTTTATATTGACCTGTTAGTTTATAGAGAGCTGTTAATTTATAGAGACCTGTTAGGACCTGTTTGTTTATAGAGACCTGTTAAGACCTGTTAGTTTATAGAGACCTGTTACTTTATAGAGACTTGTTACTTTATAGAGACTTGTTACTGTATAGAGACTTGTTACTTTATAGAGACTTGTTACTTTATAGAGACTTGTTACTTTATAGAGACTTGTTACTTTATAGATACTTGTTACTTTATACAGACTTGTTACTTTACAGAGACTTGTTACTTTACATAGACTTGTTACTTTACAGAGACTTGTACATTTTTGTTGTATACAAAGAAAGAGAATGATTTAATAAGACATAAACAGGATTTAATAAGACGAAAACAGGCAAAAATTCGACATTGAAACATATTCCTGCCCCTTGGCAAGAATGTTTATGCAAAGCAGCATTTAAATGGAAAATAAATATGAAATAAAATAAGTAATAAAGCATCGAAACATTATTCAAATTTCGGTTATTTTAAAGGCAACATTCGGTTAACATGTTTTTTGTATACCAGCATTATAAACGACCTTTCTGTTGCAAGAAATCGTTCATAATCGGGCATTTAACGGCATAAATGATGACGTATTAGATTTTACAGCACGAATGATTGCGCCATCACACATTCAGCCAATTACACCACGAGAATCGGGGGGAGGTAGAGGTAAACGGAACAACCGACCACCGTTTTCTCGCACTTGTCATATATTCGAGACGTCGCAAGAAAGTTGTTTCGTAAACTTAAGTTTGATGCTCTTATAAATGTATAATGCTGATATATGCAAAAATTGCATATGCAACTCGTGTATAATGTTGCTTTATTGCATTCTTACAAATTTGAAAACTCGCTCCTAACGTCGCGTCGCTTTTCAAAATATGTACTCATGCAATAAAGCTTAAGATTGTAAACTAATTGCATAAACTACTATTTCTTTTTCGTCATTCGTTGTGATATTTCGAGCACGCTTTGTCCTTTAGCTTGCACACTACACCTTGCGTTTGTACATCTCTTTCTGGATTTGGAGGGGAAATGCGAGCGAAGTCCGGGAAAGTGGCTGGTGCTCGCTGGAGCGCCGGGCTTCGGTAAATTTATGGTTATTATTAGGAGTATCCAGACGGTTGTGGTAAAGCTGTGCGAATGACGCCGAACGAATCATTTCGGACTTCATCTGGTTAATGTTGGCATTAGACCAGGTTGCTGGCTAATGTATGGTGCTTATCTGAGTGTGGGGCATCTTGAGAGTTCACAAGAAGTACAAATATTTTGGCATGAAAATGTGTAAGAAATTACGCGTTTCCAGACTCAAGGTGGTTTTATGTTTTTATTGATTGATTGATTAGTGTTTCTAGGCGCGTTGGCTACTAAGATAATCCCGTAAGGCTAATGTATATTTTTATCGCGTTAGGCGGAGGTGATCTTCCCCGTTGGATGGAGAGATCCGGCCCCGACTTACACGTCAGTTTGCGAGGTTTTTGCATCCAGGATTTCCCGCCTAGTCTCTCGTCATGTGTGATATATGTGTGTACGTGAGCATAGGGCAAGGAAAAGGATGAAAGATCGCACGCGGTCCTTAGCCCGTTAGTTACGGTTCTGCTCCGGCATTCGCCTGGTGTTGATCGGAGAAACTACGGAAAACTATCGCGCAGAGCAGTGACCGCTATAATTCTCCTGCAGACAGCGGCTGAATTCGAGCTAGCTCTGTAGCTAGTGTCGAAAATCCTCGCGGCCAGAGGCACTGCAGTGACATGAGTTGATGCCCTGAGCCATCTAAGCCAGTTTGTTTTATGTCAATCGCGAAGGCAAAAGCTTCATTGCCATCTCGGAAATGCAAAGCGAAGTGCTAACACGTACATAGTGTCGCGGCGTGGGAAGGGTCGTGGGGTAGGTTGTATCCTGTAAATAGAAATTTATGACTGAGAGTGGGACTCAAAACTTCGTGCCTTGTCTCTTGCTAGTCTTGAACACTTTCCACTATCAGTCTGATCCCCGTTTTTTCAACCACGTATTATCTGCTATTCCGAGTCATCGTAACGTACTTGTCATATACCCTTGACACCATGTTGGCCAATTTTCACTTTATCTATCTTATGTCCGATATCCTTTTGTCTTTGACGCTCTTCCCCCGTCGAACTTCATCCACCCTTTCTGAATAACGCGAACATCTACCGGCCAATTCGAGAATTAGCCAGATTCGGACTTGAGCCGCAACATATTCACACTTGAATGCGGCGCGGCCATTCCTACATATGCCACGTGGGCGCTGGGGACCGGGAAGTGTTCAGCGCGCGACCGCATGGCAGCGAGCACGTGCGGCGCGCCACGCCGCCTTGTTGACACGCGCCTTATCGCCCCCTCCCAACCTCCACCTGGCGGTGTGACCCCTTTGTTCCGTCGGCTGCGCCGCCGCACCGCGCGGCGCCTGAGCCAAGGCCCTCACTACCCCCGCCTTTGCACGAGGCCGGACGTTCATTCTGGAACCTCCGCTGCTCTGTGGCAACTCCTTGCGGCTTCTTCAATGACGCTTGAAAACGTTTAGGTGGTAGATAAGAAAAGCTCTTTGACTATTGGTTTCCAATTCTGACTCTGCGTATTTTCAATGTCCTGAAAATAATTAAGTAGTTATTAACGTTTTTTAAAAGTTCATTTTTTTCTTCCGGGGAATTTTATTCACTTGCTATTTACGAAACAAATAAATCTTTTTTTTCTTGACAAGTCCGAGAAGCACAAACCAGTTATACCTTAATGAATGGACTTGTACACAGGAATTTCTGGCTAAATTGTGCGTGCGTTTGTAGCGCGAGAGTGCGTAATAGCTGTTTTATTAATAATCTATGACAAATCCTTTGATGGAACTGAGTCGGGGCTCGCCAGCAGCCCGAGACCGAGCCTCAATTGTTCTCGTAGGCCGCCTGCGGCGAAGGTTGGGTGCATCGCCGCCCACTAGGAGCCGAAAAAGGGCGGCGGGTGCGCGGCCGGCGGGGGCGGGGCGGCCTCGCTTTATATTCGCCTTCTGTAGTCCGGCTTTTGTCGCGCGCGTTAGCGCAGAAGAGTTAGCGGCTGTGTTAGCGCGTGACAGCCTATCGATCGTGTAGAACTTGTAGCGGGCTGACGGCGGTGCGCGGTGCGCGGGCGGGCGCGGAGCAGAGAGAAGGGCCGCGGGCGAGGCGGGGCCGGGCGAGGCAGGGCGGGGAGGGGGGCGGACGAGGGCGGGGGCGGGACCCGGACAGGGCGCGGTGCTATGTGCCGCACGCCCGGCGGCAGCCCTCACGGCGACGAGCACTGAGCTTCGGCTTAACTTCATGGGCGAGCCTCCTTCGCTCTCTGTCTGTCTCCCTTCTTCTCTCTCTCCCTTTCTCTCTCTCCTCTCTTTCTCTCTCCTCTTTCTCTCTCCGCTCTTTCCTCTCTCTCTCTCTCTCTCTCTCTCTCTCTCTCTCTCTCTCTCTCTCTCTCTCTCTCTCTCTCTCTCGCTCGCTCGCTCGCTACTTTGAAATGGAATCGTACGACGCAACAGCTTTCCCTGCACTGTGCCCCGGGGTTGAATTGGGCGACATGTGATCGTCATATTGGTTTCCACTATCCTGTTGCCTGGCTTTCTTGATCCAATTTCGCTACCGTTTAAAGCCGTCATATCTTCAATTGCCTTCACGATACGCAGTGACGATGCATAGCGCGAGATGCCGCCGGTAATCGAACCCGTGACGGCAGGAACAGTGATCACCCCCACAGCTCTTTAAGTTTCTTACCATTGGGTTTCCGAGAGTTCATTGTTTTGACAGTTTTAAGTTAATATTTTGAATTTTTTTGCGGGAAACCTTCAAGACTGAATTTTTTAGCAGGGCGTTGGGCGAAGATATTAGCTTCTACTCTGCACCGATAGTTACCCCTAAATAGTTGAGTTGGTAGTTTTTTCTCGTGTTGTACATCACCTATTGGAAAATAAGCGCGTAATATGTATTTCCGCAATTGTAAAATGAAATTTAGTGTCTTGAGCAAAATGTTAAAATTAAAAATATAGAAGAATTTATTGTCATTTCAATACCAATAGCGGAAGATCTTCCCCGAAGTCCATTCTTAAAATATATTAAGTTAATTGTAATAACTCCAACGAATGAAATTCTGATAGTAAGGGCGAAAATATCTGACTTCCTAAGGGAAACAATGAAAATGGAAGAGTCATCTACTATTGTGAATTGAAACATTTTTTATACATGTCCTCAAAATATTACTGTTTACATTAAATGGTATAACAGTATGAAGGGAAAACTTGTTTTGATAGAAAATACTTCAATATCAGTATTTACAATTGGGTTCTGCCAAACCATTAATCTATTTCCCCTCGACGTAAGCGTTTGCGTGCGGGTCGATAGGAGATTTTTCTACGAAATGTTGCTGTTGTTTGGAATGCTGTTCTGCGAAACGGTTGGGTATGTGGTTAACGCAAATGTATTATCTCAACAAGTGGGGGCTCATTGTTTATCACGTATGAGTGGTGTAAATAAAAATTGGTTTGTTTGCAGATCAACTTGTTATTTTACATTCTCCGTAGTTTGTGTTTGAGCTTGTAAAATATTCTTGGTATATTGGATACATATAAACATACAAATACATCGGAGTTATTTCAAAATTAAATATGTATTGCACGTTTTATTCTAAAATATGTTCGCATTGTTAGTAATGCATGGAATATTTTAATACTTTTGAGAATGTGAAACAGATAAAAAGGTAAACATACATTGCTGTCTGACTGGTGATTTTATTTATTTATTTACGTCAAAAACAGTTAAAAACTGTGTATGACGTGCTATGGAGAGAAGTGAATACTGTGTACGTTTTCAAAATTATGTGATCCCTACACTAAACCATATACTACTTGAATTTTGAATACAGAAAAGAAAAGTGTCGTCCTGGCACGTGTGGTGTCCTCATTAGAAGGTTTAGTTTGGGGTAAATAATTATAAATCGCCCTTGCGTGTGTGAAGATAATGTCCGTCAGCGAATGGCATTTAAGGTGTTCGGGTTTGGGCCCGAAATGCTTGGGGTGCAGCAGCTTGCGTGGGTGCATCGAGGCGGTGCGAGCGACGCAACGGTGCTGGCGGCGGCGGCGGTAGTGGCGCCGGCGGCGGCGACCGGAGCGTCGGGGGCCCCCTTTGCGCAATTCGCAGCGCCGTGCGCAGGCGCTCGTCCCCCTCCTTCTCTCACCCCACGCCACCCCGCCTCCCTTCCCACCAGCTCCGCTCGCTCCCCGCCGGGCCGCGCAGCGCAGCACCGCGCACGGCTCCCCTCCGCCCCGCAGGCCGCTCCCCGGCGCTCGCCTCCCACCCGCTCCGCTCCGGGCCCCCGCGCCCGCCCCCGCCCGCGTCCACCGCGCAGCCGTGCCGAGCCGTGCCGTGCCGTGCCGTGCCGCGCCGTGCCGCGCCGCGCCGCGCCGCGCTGCGCCGCACCGCACCGCACCGCACCGCGCCGCGCCGCGCCTGCTCGCTCGCTCGCTCGCCTACTGCCGCGCCGTGTCGCGTTGCACCCGCCGCGTGCGACGTCGTGGTCGGCCGCAGCGGCGACTGGTCGCTGCACGGCACAGTCGCTCTGACGCTTGACGCCGACGCAGACGCCCCCGCTGGACGGCGCGGCGACGCCCGCTGGCGCGACGCTCCTGACGTGCCCTTCGTCGACTGCATTGCCGGGCGCTCGTCCTCTCCGCGGCGCCGCTTGCTGCTCTCGGGCGCGTCGAGCGCGGCGCTTGCGTTTGCGTAGGATGCCGCATTGCCTCTCCATGATTTATAAGGTAAGGGACTTCGGCGCGGCGGTTCGCGCGCCTTAGGGGCTGTCGCCGCCCCGCGCCGAGTGGGTGATGAATGGGCGGATTCGCCCCCACCCGCCCACGCCTTTATTTTGCTCGCGTATTTTTTGTGGGAATGACTCGCGTTCGTCGGTACAAGATAGGCATGTGATAACTTATCTTGTAAATTCCTTGCAAGAACTTGTATTTATCTTCATTTCTGGGGGTTAGATATTGTGTTGTCAAGCAATTAGAGTGTGTATTTAATAGTATGGACTTTGTTGAATATATTAACAAATTTTGGAATGCCCGGAGGAATCAGCGATGAGTCAACTCCTTCGATCCGAAAGGAGTATTGTTTAATAATGCTTATCCTATTTGATAAGTGTAAATTAATTATGTTGTGACGTGACAAGTGCATGCCTTTGGTTGTGACCTGTCTCTATCTCTCCGAATTTATTTTACTTTTCTGCTTGGTAGCCTTATAAAAATAGAAATTAGATATCGTGGGTTGATGTGATCGATGAGAAGAATGATAATGTATTGCCTGGAACAAACTACTTTTCGATTTGCATGTGAACAGAACTACAGGATTGCATGCGCGAGGCCGTAAAATCTTCCTGACGTGATTCCGCTAAGCACGTGGTGTAGATTTTATGCCCGATGTGTGCGCTGACCTTCATCGAAACATTTCGGATATTTTAATTTAATATCTGACAAAGTTGGAGGTATAACAACCACTTGCTATTGAGTGTTTGAGTGTGATATGTGTTGACTTGTGTATCTTACAAAACGAGCATGCCCAGTGTATTTGGTGGTATTCTCTTCCGTCCGTATTTTTTACATTAAGAACGGATGGTTAGGTACTATCAAATCGCTGTGTATAAATCGTAGCTATTATTCAGGACGATATTTCATGAATGTATTTGGAGATAATGTTTGAAACAATCAGTGAAAAGATATATTTCCACTATTCTCACTGATTACTTGTAATTGCAATGCAAATTAGGTTTACGATATTATCACGAAGAAAATGTATTTTAATTCTTTAAAAAGTTAGCGATGCACTACATCCTTATATTTTCAACAAATTTAAACTCAATTATACGCGTTAGGTATGGGATTAAGTAATCAAAAATTACCGAGGATCAACTGATGATGGAACGTGAATTTAAACAAAGGATGTATCACTTTTATTTCGCTTGTAATTCCCGTAAAACCAGATCCCCCTCCCTATTTTCTTGTTCAATGTATTATAATTTCATTAAAACATTTCCTTTGGAAATCTGGAGGGAGTAAATTTAATTGTCTTATCTGAAGGAAATATTTGTGTTGTATGTGTTTCTGTTTACAAAATGCAATTACTTTCTTTACATTTTTATGATCAACAGTCATCTTCATTCAAAAGGAAGTTCTGAAAAAGTTTGATGTCAGAGTGCATTGTGTGATTTATATTTTGTGATAGCAAGAAACTGTTTCTTTACTGATATATTACAAAATGCGTTTGTGATAACCTCACTCTTAATTGCAGTACATTACCGTTGGAATGCTCTGTTGATAGACGCAGCCGATGTACATTAGAGATGTTGCATTAATGATGGCGTGGAAGTTGGTGAGATGGCAACGAAAACTCCCGTCTTCATTTCTGAGCAGAATTTACTGAATAATTCAAGAGTTAGATGTTGCGAAGTTAGGTGATTCATTACGTTATTTATGCTATTCCACAGACGTTTCTTCCGCACTGAAGCCAAGTTGAAACACATTTAATTGGAAGTTTTCAAATTATGGAGTGAAGTCGAAGAGGCTCAAAGAGAGGGATCCCTTACTGTTATCATTTGTAAATATTTAATCATTTAATGTACGCGCACGCAGTTTTGTAGTACCTTACAATTCATTTTAAGAAATGTGTGTATGCGTGTAGAAGTATGAATTTTAAACGCTTATCTAAAAAGTATATTTAATAAACGTACGTAGTTCATACGAAAATAATAGCAGTATATTCGATACGACATGCTTTGAAAATGCAATTAACAGTTTGCGGGAAATCATTCTAAAAAGTAACCTTTACTACTAGAAATTTACGACCGTAACACACTTTTCACATAAGATATTGTAAATATGAAGTAATTGTATTCGAATGCATCCTGAAATGTAACAAATTGTATTGCGAGAGAATAAATTTGAAAAACTGGTATCGCTCCACATCAGCAGTTATCACCAAAATCTGTCATCTGAAGATACACATGCAAATTCATTCCGGCATTTATCCACGAACTATGCATACATAATATTTACGTAATGGGATGTACAAAATATTCGTGTATGAACATAAAAGATTGCCATGTCAGTCCGATGATTTCAACGAAATGCAGTAGAATACTATATACGCCATTAACAACCCTACAGTTTAATGATAACTGCGCGGATACGGCTAGCTGGTACTTGAGAACTTGAGGGTATCTAGTCTCGAACATGCCACCAATGAAGGAATAAGGGAAAGACCTACTAGTATAGAAAAATGCTCCACCATATTGAAGGTAACGATTAACGGGATAAGGCCATATCAGTAGAAGCGAGAGGAAAGCTTACCAGAAACTGTTTTCCTTGATGAGCCAGGTAGACGGAACAAGAGAGGAAAACCGCACAGCCAGAGGCCTCGTGGCGTTGAAAGAGCCATGACTGAGAGCAACCTGAATGAGGAAGATGCCCACGATAGGACGCTGTGGAGTCCGAAATGCTGGATGAGGCAGAAGCCGTAGTACTCCCGCTTGCTCATGATGCACAATTCCCACGATCTGCACAGTGCAATCTCCTGAGTTAAGTCCGGGTTTCCAACGGCTCATTTTTTTTCCGCCGGAAAGGAGGAGTTTCCGCAATACACGTCCCTGGCGCGAAGCCTCTCGCCCGGTGAATTGCCAGCGCACGCCCGCAATCCTGCGCTTTTCTTTCGCGGTCGGCGACCGGCTGCGGTGGAACACCGCCCTTCCCGGCACACACGCGCGCGCGCACGCACACACACACACACACACACACACACACACACACACACACACACACACACTGGTCAGAAAGGGAGGCACGCCAAAAATGAAAAGACGTTTTTGTTATGGCATTTTTACAGCCAAAGTAAGCCGCCGGCTGGTCTCTCGACGTGGGTGGTAGAGTAGTTTATGTAAGCGTAAATGTGTGTATGTGGGTCTGTAAGGGAAGAGGAGGGAACAAGGATGAGGAAGGGAAGGTGGCGCGCGGTCCAGGTCCATAGTTGTTTAAGCCTTGCTCCGCCATTCACCTTGTATTGATCGGAGAAAGCACTGAAAACTAACGATCAGAGAAGCCGACCGCTAATATTCTCCTCCAGGCAGTGGTTGAATTCGACCTAGCTGTGGCAGGAGTCTTGCATTACACTAGACACTACCACACAAACTCCTGGGATTAGAGCGTTTTTGGGATCCGGAAAACGCGAGGGCCTCCGCGACAAAAACACGAAAGACAAAACAAATATTCAATGAGGGCGAGATTCGATCCTGCATCCCTGCTCTCCGAGGCGCTGAGCTAGTGCGCGCCTCAAACCGTGTAGACTGAGTTCAGCTCAGAGCCATCCATTCTGTCTCTGCCGTTACTTCGACCGGCAGGTTCGAGGCCCAAAGGTGGATTTTTGAAACTAGCTAGATATTAAGGGTGCATTCAAGCACTGTCTAAAGGAAAATTCTAGAGACGGCTGCTCTGATAGGTAGTTTTCCGTGGTTTCTCCGATCTATAGCTGCCGAATGTCGGGGCAGTACTCTGACAACAGGCTACAGACCGCGCGCGATCTTTCCTTCCTCTTCCTTGCCCTATCCTCAGACACATATGCACTTACTGCCGAAACGTCGGGAGACCACTCGGGAGCTTAGACATTTTCCCAGCTGGGGCGGTGCGCCGTTGCGGATGATACCTGGAGAGGATTCCCTTCCATTACGAAGTGTATGCTGGCACAAAATCTCACCATTCGAGGAGTAAGGAACAGTGACACCTCCCGGGATAAAAAAAAATCACTACTCTAAGGGAGCTAATGACCATAACAATTGGCGTGCCAGGAAACGTGAATTAATCAATCAGTCGAAGCCGCCTCGCCCATGCAGTTCACCAACAAGAGCATTAACGATAAGCAATATGAAAATGAATATATCGCAAACCTCCTGTGACCCGATTTACACGCTTCCTTTTGCCGAACGATACCGGAGTTTTAACGAACGCTCGCATGCGCATTGTCGCCTTGGGGATTGTAGAAGGCGCACTGCACATGCAGAAGTTCACTACCACTCCGAAATCGTTCGTCAAAAGTAAACGTGTAAATTGAATGTAATAGATATATCTCTTTAGCGGAGTTTTCACATTCGTCGACTGTAGGGAAAAGGGCAACGCACACTACGCTGTATCGCAGCTCCATCGTACATAGCTTAGAAACGTGGTCTACGCCCAGAATATAAACGAAACACGTGTTATATTGCGTATGCCGTAAACACAAAACGATTGTGGTTTTGCTAGCATTGTTCGACATTGCATAACAATTTTGATGGTACAACCACTCTGTATCATGTGTCAGAAACGTTCGAAGCTGCGTCCCAGCATTAAGCGAATTCAAATATTGCAATGATATACGTCTGGATTTTACGTACTTGCCCAACAACTTACATGAACTGCACCCAAAAAGTAAGTTTCTGTAGGCCATCAACATAAACAAAATACAATTCATTGAAAAAACTTTATTGTAGCAGTTACAGCGCCTTTTCCGCTATTTTCCAAAGTAATCACCACCAGAATTTGTAATATTGTTGGATCAATATTTGTATCCGTGTGTTGTAGAAGTCTTGCGTCTAGGATAGGTACGAGTGTTTTGACAACCACCGGCAACTCAGTGACACTATGACATACATAATGCTGAACCGTCAGAAATTTCTTGAGATGTAAGAAAAAATGGACACCACTGGGAGCGAAGTCGGACTGTAGGTTGGATGGTCAAATACCTCCCAGCGAAACTACTACAGAATATCTGTTGTCAGTCGTGTGTAGTCCAGCGTTTTCATGCAGGAAGGCAACTCCCGTACTGAACATACCCCATCGCGTGTTTTACATGGCCTTTGGCAAATTCCTGCCCAGTCAGCATTCCGCATATCACAATGGTTGCAGGTGACTATCAAGCACTTTAACCTTTTCCAGGAGGCTGGCTTTTATGACACATACAAATGCTGATCCCACAGCATGACGATTTTACAAATATCTCAATTCTAGTATTGATTATGTGAAAAACTAATGCAACATGTTTGCAAAAAACGTCCTTTCTAGATACTATTCGCAATTTAAAACATTTTTGTTATCTTGTGAATCAGTTTTGTAGGTGATATCTAATACGTGTTTTGGATCTAGACATCGCTGTCTTCACGGCCCTTATGTTGATCCTGAAACCTCCTTGGTATGGGGACGGATCCCTTCTCCTCGGTTGTTCGAGTCAGTTCGTACGCCCATCTCCATTTTTCTTTCCAAGTTTGAATGATTGACCGATGTTTCCGGGCACATCACCAGCTAAGGTCACTACAACCATTTCTGTAGTGAATGATTTATCCCGGGAGGTGACAGTGTTCCTCCAACCGCTGGATCCGACCGCGCGCGAACTTTCCTTCCTCTTCCTTGTCCTATCCTCACCCCTTACACACACAGACTTACACCAACATGCCCTAATTTACCACATATGCAGGGAGACAACGGGGTACCGGCCCAGCTTTGAAAGCTCTTAAGATCCCGACTGGCCTTCGACGAAGTGTGGTAGCGAAGTGTATTTAAGTGGAAGTCTGTATTAGGAGAAAGGATACTACAAGGAAGAGAAGGAAAGATCGCGAGGTCTGTGGCCCGTTTGTTTGGATACTGTACTGGCATTCGCCTGGCATTGATCGGAGAAACAACGGGAAACTATCAGAGAAGCCGGTCGCTATAAATCTCTTGACAGTGGCTGAACTTGGCCTTGCCGCATCGTTGGTTACGAAAATTCCGCCAACTTACCGTAGGTCCTCTCGTTCAGTTTCTACAGAAACACCGGTTATGCTGTCTCTGAGCTAACTTAGATAGGGTTTCAAGTGTGCTTCCAAGGTACCCCCGATGACCATCTCTGCTACGCTAAGGACGGGAATATCTCTCCGGTAACAGTAGAGAAGGTTATGTATTAATGGGTGATGTACGGTCATTTGGTGGGTTGAACACACAGAATCAGTGAATAAGAACGCTTAGGTGCCCCTGCGTCTAACGTAAGCTCATACGCAAATCCTCCATGCCACATCACGTCACATGGATATACAGCCTAAGTGGGACTGACCCATTGAAACGAACTAGCCACTGCACGTCTAACTTGCCGATCTCCACCGCCGGAGTCGGAAAATTTGGGATTATTTACGAGTATTCTCGTTAAAATCAGTGTGTTCATCTCAGTGTCAGTGTCTATATTTCCGTAAAATCATAATTCCGTCTATAATAATAATAATAATAATAATAATAATAATAATAATAATAATAATAATAATAATAATAATAATAGTGATATTTTGTGAAAAATTCAAGATTGAAAAGATTCGGTGAGTTTGAGAATTTGTCGGATTTGAGAAAATTCAATATTCTTTGGGCCGCTAAACAAATTTATAGACGCACGTGCTTTTCATTTTATAGGAATATCATTGCATAAAAACTTAGTTTCGAGAAGATTGGAATATATTTGACAATCTTCTAAGATTGTATTCCGGAAGTGGAGTTCGCCGGAAAGTGTGTGGAAATCCGCCAGCGCAGCGGTGCGTTTGCGGCAATTGGGGTTGCCTGTGTGCCGGGCCGGGCCGGGCCGCCTCTTCGCCTGAGATGGAGTGGGTCTCGAGGCGCACGACGCGCTGCCGGCAGGGCAGGGCAGGGCGCGCCAAAGCCATGCCGCGCGGCGCCGCCGTGGCAGGCGGTCACGACCGCTTTCAGCCCACCGCCGCCGCCTTCCCAGGGATTGAACGTTTCCAACCTCGACAGAGAGGGAGAAAGAAAGGAGTGAGTGGGTATTGATTGCGAGCGCGTCAACTACCGAGGTCATTTGTCTCGTGAATATAGCGCATGTTATACACCGGGAGATGGTAGTGTTCCTTCCCCGTTGGAACGTGGGATGTGTCGGTTTGCGGGGGTTTTGCCCTTCAGATTGATTGATTGATTAGTGATTCCGCGCGTGTCAACTGATAAATTCGTTAGTCCCGTAAGTGCAGTGCATGTTTTCATCTCGGGAGGTGGCTGTGATTTTCCCCCACTTGATGCCGAGTTCCGGCGCCGACCTACGTCGGCTTGCGAATATATTCTTCAACCAGGTACCTCCCACCAGCGGGGCACCGCCCCAGCCGGGACAAGCTCGCGAAGTGGTGTCCTGACATGTGTGGTAGTGGCGTGTAAGTGTGTGTGTGTGTGTGTGAAAGAGAAGAGGTGGGGAGAAGGATGAAGAAGGAACAACCGCGCGCGGCCCTTGGCCCTTTAATTAAAGTAATGCTCCGACATTCGCCGCTTCTAAAAAAATGACGGAAAATTAACGATCAGAGCAGCCGACCGCTAGAATTCCATTCCAGACAGTGGTTGAATTCCACTCACCTAGTGTCGAATATCCGCTAAATTGTCGGGACTCGAATCCGAGGTCTTCTCTGTCATTGATGCTGCAGAGAAGACGATGTTGCTTTGAGCTAATGCAGTCTTTGAGGAAATTGAAAGAGAACATGTTTGCACACCAAAAAGTTTATGTGACGAAGTATGGGATGTTTGATGCAAAAATGGCTTCTGCTTATGTTGTACGTGACCGGTCGTGTGAAAGAGCAACTTTTCCTCTGTAATCTGCTTCGATCACTGTTTGTTAGGTTGTTTCGTTCCTAACGCTCCGTATTGATTGTTGTTTCTCCTGCAGTCAATCGCTTAAGTTGCCTTGCACTCACAGACAAATACGCAGTTTTTTCAGATTAATTGAAAGTATAAATAGTATAATAATGGAATGTTCTTAAATTGGTTAGGCGGAAAGGCTTTTGGCGAAAGTTTTGTGTTACTCATGCATATCAATGTACTTCTGTATGTAACAAAGAAAACAATTAGAAACATTTTCGTGTTGTCTAATAATTAAAATCAGATGTGTGGCGCCCAAGAGAGAGGGTCTTCTAAGGTGTTTCAGCCCTCCTCCCAAAAAACGACAACACATATTCACAATTATACTTTATACCAGTTATCTGTAATAATGAAGGTCATTCAGTATCTCATTGGAATGCGTTATAAATAACAATAAATCACGAATGAAAATACATTTTCAATACAGGATAAATGAATAATTCGTTATGGAGGAACATCAAATGACATCTATTCGAGGAAAAATGCTGGTAGCGCCATTAGAATCAGCACGTAATGCATTTTCATGCTGTATGCCCTTCGCCAGAACTCAAATCTCTGTAGTGATGTAACAAAGTGTAGTTTCGTTTCCCAATTTAGGAACTCTTTTTGCCTTTCCGAGATAGTGAAATGAAAGAAAATCGGTCCGCCCAGGTGGCGTTGTCATCTGCAGCGACTGAAGCTCCCCAAATTACAAAGGCGTGGTTATGTTCAAGTTGCGAGTTTGAAGAAGGCAATACTAGACTGAATTTCCCATTACTCCATTGCCACTATCTGCCATCAGCTTATTTATGTCTCGGAAGTATTAAGTCATTCTGAGTACTGATTACCAAACAACTAGCAAAGCGTGGTGCCTCGAACCGGTATTTTCATGTTACAAAGTTTTATTTGTACTTGCAAGTTCATAATAAAAATAAATTTTAATCCTATTACAGTTGCCTGGCTCGTCCATTTACGGGCATACGTAGAAAATTACATGAAAAAGAATCGAATAAAATACTTGTTTAAATTTTTATTTTATTACAACAGTTCGTGTAGCTGTCGTCAGTGTAGTGAATCAAGTCATAACGATTTATGTAAATACCGGAAAAAGAGTACAGGAATTTAGTGTTCTACTAATGTACTTGTAGTGGTACAATGAAATCACAAAAACACATGATTTCTAGAATTCTTCCAGAGTATCCTAGAGCGAAGCGGCTAAGAATTTTGCTGGCCAAATACCACGATTAAACTAATTCGGGGATGTGTGTCAGTTTGTTCACACCAAAGGCTCTACAGTCCAGTTGTCTCCCTGCCCGAGCATTAGCAATGGTGGTTTCTGCTGCGACTGACAATGTCATTCTCATTTTATTAGGGTAGTATTAACAAAATTAGATATTGTTCAAGCAACATTAACTGTAGTCGTTCTCGACATTACATTATAGCGGGGTCCATTTTCCCCTTTTTTTCTTCATAAGCTAACATTTGCGTGCAATGTATGAATCAGGGTCTTCACCCAAGTTTAGAGCCCGTGTCTGGACGGCCGTTTCTCATCACGAATACGACCTTTTTATGCACTAGGAAGTAGTTTTGACCTATAATATAAACAGCTAGTCGCTCTCCATATATATTTTATCAGTGCACATTTGTGCGAGAAACGTTGTTGCAGGATATTAGAAGCAAAAACGAGCTCTGAGCTAGCCATTTCGGTGGGACATCTACTGCATAGAAAACAATTGACACTAAACTGCATGTACGTGTACGTGAGTAGATGTACTGAAAGTTCTGTAGTAAAGAGAGTATTTTCCTGAACATAAACTACATATGCACGGACATGCTATTCTGTATGCTTTATCGTGTAAAGAGCCAATGGCGTTTCCTAGCGCCGCATAAAAGGTGCGTTGTCCTCCGGGAGAGGGAAGGCGGCGACGCGTCAGGTAAGCCTCTCGGCGTATATAACCCTCTTAGCCTTTCCCGTCGGAGGGGCTCGCCGTAAGTGGTGGTATCGCACGTGCGTTTCCGTCTTGACGTCCGCCCACGCTTCCGTCCGGGGGGGGGGGAGGCTGGGGCGGGGCCCGGCGGCGAGGGCACAAGTGGCAGGAGTGGCGGCAGCAGCAACAGCAGCTTGGCGGCGACGGCGCGTGACCGGGATGGAGAAGTAGCCGAGGCCGAAAACCGACGGCGGTGGGTGGTAGCTTAGGCGACTAGGAGTCCGGCGACAAGGAGTCCGGCGACAAGGAGTCCGGCGACTAGGAGTCCGGCGACTAGGAGTCCGGCGACTAGGAGTCCGGCGACTAGGAGTCCGGCGACTAGGAGTCCGGCGACTAGGAGTCCGGCGACTAGGAGTCCGGCGACTAGGAGTCCGGCGACTAGGAGTCCGGCGACTAGGAGTCCGGCGACTAGGAGTCCGGCGACAAGGAGTCCGGCGACTAGGAGTCCGGCGAAATTGACTGACTATGGTGGTGGGAACGTGAGCGGCGGCGTCGCGTGTGCACAGTGACCTGGGGTATGCCGCGGGCGAAGGCGGTGGCGGCGGAGCGCCGTGCCCGAACGCCTCTCCCCCAGGCGACGAGAGGGTCCCGTGCTCCTCCGCCACTTCCAGCACTCCACGGCCGGCGCCAAGGCAACGCCGCCCGCCGCGCCCGTTTGCCTCCTCCCGCTGCGCTCTCGCCCGTACGGAGCTGGTTTGCATCCGCGTCGCCCGTGGAGGAAGAGCCGCCTCGTGGCCGTGTTTGGGGAGGCCCTTTGAAATACGCTTTCTTGGGCTTCCGCAACATCTTTACTCGTCCTTGTCTTGTCCAAATTTTCAGTACTTTTTGTTGTCTGAGTGTTTAGCAATTGTTTCGGCTGATTTCACATTGTTAATGTATAAACTACTAGAATTCAGAGGGAAACATAATAGCTATTTTTCACAATTCCTTCTAAGTATTGTTTTTGGCATTCATCGCCTAATTTAATGGAAACTATTTATTTGGGGGAAACATGTCTATAAATATAAGCAGGTAGAAAATGTCGAATTTGAAAAATGTTCCTTATACTTCGTGCCATTACGATAAAGTTTGTGATGAGAGACTTGAAAAGTTTTGGGAATGTGGTATTAGGAAAAAAGGACTTTTATTTGGCTTGGGTATACATTTTATTGGATATGTTCTTTTTCTTTCAGATAAGTTCAAAATGCGCTCTTAACATCGTGTAGGACAATCGCAATAGTTACTGCTAATATTCTAGTATAGGTTTTCGTTACATCTTGTGAGGTTTTCATGTTGATTGTTATAATTAAGGTGTCCTTATTTTATTGAAAATCTCAATGCATGTAAACGTTTCTTCGTGACAAGTAGCTGAAAGTACGTATATTGTGAAAATTACAGTTTTTTTTCTCGTGTGTGCTCAGGAATCCGTGTGTCCACAGGTTCTCATGTCAGTGCATTCTCGTAATTAAGTCGTTTTCCATTTATTTAAAAGCATCTTAAATCAATCTTAATAATATGAACCTGATTACATTTTTTTCTTAGGGCTTTTATCCAGCCAACAGCCGGTTACCCTTTACGTCCCGATGGGACGCATATTGACCATGCACTAGACAAACACACTTGCGGGCTCCTCTGACCTGGGGTCAGCAGAACGCGAGGCCCTCCTCGACAACACATACAAATTCAAGGGACAAACAACCATGCCCAAGGCGGGAATCGAACCCGCGACCTTTCGGACCGAAGCGCTGAGTCGGTACTCGCTCTTAGCCACCTCGGCCATCCAGGTCGGCCTGATTGCATATTATTTACACCAAAATTATCAAAACATTTCTATTATAATTATTATTATTATCATCATCATTGTCATCAAAGAATATTTTTGTTGCAAAGAGCGTAGGTGCGCACTCGCACTAAAAAAATCCGTTTTTAAATATAACTCCGAACATGTAACGGTAGGAATCAAGAGAAAAATTTTAGTATCCCAGAAGAAATTGTTATTCGTATTTTATTTATTTATGTTTCCGCGTCGTTATAAGGTCCTTAAGGGGCTGTCCCCAAATTTCCGGCACATGAGGGACAACTCGAAGAAAACAAGAGGTGCGCCTTTCCGCTGCATTTGCCGCTCACAATGCGACGAGACCATTTGCAATTTGCCTACCAAGGATGTGTCATCGATGTCGATGTTTTTGTAACTTCATGAATCTTTTTCTTCTAGATGCTTTTACGTTGTTATTTAAAAAGAGATAAGTACAATTGTAAAATAACTACAATAATTATCAGATATACGTCAATTGAAGATTGTTCAGCTCAGAGTGACCGAGGGTGAAAATTAACTTAGTCTAGTATTTTTTCGATAAAATTATATATTATTTTTGTATTGTCCAATCAGATAATGAAAATGTATTAATTACTTTTATCATTTTGGGATTATTTATCAGTTAAATCTCAATTAGAAATTCACACGACCGCCATCAAATCCCCTCCCTCGCGGAAACAATAATATTAGAGTGTACTAAACCAGTTTTAAAAACATCGAAATATGAAAACGTTGATGGTTTTGGGACGATGTATTGAAGTTTTGATTTTGAACAGCGGCGCTCTGAAACATCGATGTTTTGTGGGCAATATCGCATCTCTATTGCCTACCGCGCGGGGGTAAAAAAACCGCCCTCTCGTTCCGTCGCGGGCACAGAGTGTGTGCGCCGCCCCAGCAGCCTCGCCGCACTGCAGTGGGCGCGCCGCCACACGCCCGGCGAAGAACGGCTCCCCCAGGCGTCGCCAAGCGCAGCGCGGCGCCGCGCCGCGCCACACCGCGCCACACCGCGCCACACCGCGCCACACCGCGCCACACCGCGCCACACCGCGCCCAGCCACGCCGCAGACCCACCCGGCCGAGGCCACGCCCGACCAACGCCAATGACCGGCCGAGATGGCTCGGGGCGTTGGCAACTGTTGCCTCTGTAGTGTCCATCCCAGTGTCGGGGAGTCCCGACTGTGAAGGACTTTCCACACTAGCTAGATACAGTCGACTCCGGTTATAGTGAACTTCTGGGGACTAACATTTTTGGTTCGCTGTATCCGAGGTTCACTACATCCAATGATATAAAAATGAAACAGAATTTCTCCATAACGATTGATTTTACTAATATAGAGATACAGCAAAATGTATTAGCAGCACGAACTGAAAAATTCAATATCTTTATGAGTTCATAAAAAAATCAATTATTTTGAATTGTTTGTTTCGTACTTTTTCATTAGTAATTTCTCTTTCCAGAATTCGTGATGCTGCATTGTCCTCTGTGTCTAAGTATCATAATGCAGTCCTCACACTCTTCAAAACCTCTTGCACTGTTAGAATACCGTCCCATTCTCCGAAGGACCTTTTACTCACCTAATAACATGCGAGATGCTTTCGGTGGCGGGATGGTGTAAGAGGCTAATGAAACTGATCGCTGCGTGTATCGCCAGGGTGTGGCTGTCGCGTGCTTCCTGTCGCCTACGTTGAACTCAACGCGTTTTCTCTTTCGGAATATCAAGTAACGCCAGGACTGAAACTGAAGCAAGCAATCACGCGTTGACGCTGGCAGTTGTAACCCACACACGATATTGCCTTTCTTTCCATTGTGAAACTGAGAGGCATATGGTAATCAGTAAAATGCCCATTCCCGGTCCCCTACCTTCACCACAGGGGAGATTTCTTCTATTTTTATTTATTATTTTTTTTATTTTATTTTATTTTACGTCTTCTATTATGACCTCTATCCGACGACATTTTTTCAAGCTGCCCAGTGTAGGAATTTGTGGGACTGGCGCGATACATTCTTTTCCAGGTGGGAATTAATTTCCAGGACGTTGTATTTCCTACATTCACTATAGCAGAGGTTCAAGTTCACTACAACCGAATCTTCCTACGCTTATATGTAATGTAAATGAAACAGGACCAGTGACTAAAATTCACTATAACCGATGGTTCACTACAACCGGATTGGACTGTAGCTAGGTAGAATTTAACCGCTGTCTGGAGGGGAAATCTATCGACCGGCTGCTGTAATCGATAGTTTTCCATTGTTTCTCTGATCAACATCAGGCGAATACCGAACCAGTATCTTAACGATCGGGCCACGAACGAGCGCGCGATCTCTCTTGCCTCATTCTTGTCCTCTCCTCTCCTCTCCCCTGCCATACGTGCATAGTCGCCGATACATGTCAACAGCGTAGGTCTTGTTCCCCGCAAGCCGACATGTAGGTTGGCACCCGATCCCAGGATCTAGCGGGGCAGGAAGACCGCCACCTTCCGTGATATAAAATGCACAGCATTAATGGGACTAGTGACCATAAAAGTTTACACCCCGCTAACAAAGTATTCAAACACGTGCCTATCCCCCGGTCAGCCATTTGTAGTAGACCAGACGTGTCCCAATGTGCCCGCACGGGCTACTTGCCCGTCTAAGTACACCGGCGCTCATGTCTGCATAGGCAACTTCCCCTGTCTCCGCTCTCGTTTCACCTCCAAGTCCAAGAAAAGGGATGCATAATCGCAAGCTGTGGCGGGAAAAGTAAGCGCAAAACATGCTCAAAACACGATGAATGGTTGTTTCATACTACAACACCTTGCCGGATGTTTTCTATCAAACAACCGATGAGAATTGCGGAGACCAGCTAGTTTCATAGTCCGATGGATTCCAATCGCTTACCCCAACAGTAGCTAAGAAACGGGCTACGAATGGCACGCAGTCCTTCCTGTATTATTCTGTCCCATTCTTATCTTTATAGCGGACTGACACCCCATTCCCGTATGGTACATTCTCCATGATCTAGAAAGGTTTTCTCAGTGCGTGAAAGTCCATCCGACCCTTAATTTAGGTTGCGGTGCCAAAAGAAAGAACATACCATCAACGTTTAAAATGAACCAGCAAGCGAAAAGGGATGTAATTAAGCATTGAATACATTTCGTGTTGAAATGCGTAGCACAAATAAATCAAATAAACCAGCAATTTTCAGGGCAATTTTCAGTGTCATTCAAAATTCTCTCGCTTTGGTTTTGGCTGTTCGATATCATTGAAGGCAAGTAATGATTAAAGTTTGGCAAATATACAAAGTGAAATATGTATATGTTTAATATTTCTTCTGTTTTAAAATAATAATAATAATAATAATAATAATAATAATAATAATAATAATAATAATAATAATAATAATATAACTGTCTTTAAATAATAGGGATCTTTAGTTGTTGTTTTTTAAATAAAATCTAATAGATAGTTCATAATAATATATAATGCTTTAAATTTCCTCCGTTTTGCGGTCATTTGCAGATTCTGACATTCTTGGTGGAAATCAATTATTAAATTGTAAATTTTTGTTAATTAGAACTACATAATAAATTTTAAAATAGACCACTGCTTTAAAATATTAAGTTGCAACGAGCATTAAATGAAAACAAAAAAAATGTCGATTCATAGCACTGTACAGAAGAACATAAACAGTGAAATATGGTCATTGTAGCTAGAAATACGGATTTTTACCCATTTAATTAAGTGAGCAAATAACTTCGCAGCATGGATCATTGCATTAGATGCCCAGGTATTCAATCTGCGCGCCACAATGACCCGTCTATACGAATGTTAGGGTACTCTCCTCTCCGCGAAGCTGTCCACTCCCCACTACTTGCACTTTCGCCGTTCTTGCGGGCACATGCCCGGCTCTTGAGTACAGAATCCCCGCGGGAGCAGGCGTTGTGCAGGCCTGATCTAGCTAGTAGCGAAAATTCTGCCAGCGTCGGGACTCGAACCTATCCTGACCTTCCAAACCTCTCGCTCAGAGGCACTGCAGTGACATCATTTGATGTCATGAACTACCTCGCCCGGTACATTCGCTCGAGTTGCGTACATTATGTGGTAGTACATATTTATAGAAATATAGGTTTGAAATCATTCACAGCATGCGAGACGTCAGGCATGTTGATGCGTGTTGCCCCAGTGTTCTGTTTACGTTGCGACACTTGGTGTTGCTTTGATTTGCGGTACTCGTCGCGCACAGCGCTGCTACGCCGGACGCGTACCGCATGCTGAAACTTTCTAATCAATAAACAGTAAACGGAAGTGGTAATTTCCACGCGCGGGTGCTGAAGAATTTATTAAACATTGATACGCGCATAGAAATGGCTTTAATGATAAAGAATACTAAATAATTTACTAACACGTCATTTTCGCGCGATGTTTAATGAATGAATGTGCTACCAATTACACCTCGTTTTAACTCCCTTATTCGCTGATACTGACAGAATGGTCTCAGTACTAGATTTATCAGATAGTTGAGTTGTTTCTGAGTGAATGTGGGATCTGAATAGGCCGGGAAATGTGGGATGATTTAATTTTTCCGGGGAACTCGTTTTTTTAAGTGCCAACCATTTCACAGGATTTTCCGCTCTTAAATAATCCATCGTCTGCACTCGAGTTTGCGAACTTGGTGGATTAATTATTTAGTGTTTCCGCGCTCGTCAGTTACTATAATCATTAGTGTCGTAAGAGTTGTTCATGTGATAACTTCAGGAGGTGGTGTTCCTCCCCCGCTGAAACGTGTGGTGGGGCTTTGACCTACGCGTCGGGTTGCGACATTTCCCCTCCAAGGAATCTCCCCTCCCCTTGCCGGGTCTAAGGTCTAAGCTCGCGACATGTGTTGAAGTGTATTCCATTAATATGTGTGTGTGTGAGAGAGAGAAAGAGAGAGAGAGAGAGAAAGAAAGAGAGGAAAGCGAGAGGATGAGACAAGGACGAGAAGCTCGCGACATGTGTTGAAGTGTATTCCATTAATATGTGTGTGTGTGTGTGTGTGTGTGTGAGAGAGAGAGAGAGAGAGAGAGAGAGAGAGAAAGAGAGGAAAGCGAGAGGATGAGACAAGGACGAGAATGGAGATATCGTGGGCGGTCAGTGGCCCGTATGCAAGGGTACAGCTCCGACATTCGCCTAATATTGATGGAAAAAAAACTGGGAAAACTACCGATCGGAGCAGCCGGACGCTGCAATTGTCCTCCAGTCGATAGTTAAATTCGAACTAGCTGTAAAACTAGCGTCGAAAGTCCGCTGACGGGGCTCGAACTCTTGAACTTCTCTGGCAGCGACGCAGCAAATGCGATGACAATGTTGCCACTGAGCTTTCGCAGCCGGTCCGCAAACTCTTCCTTTAGAAGCCATTATGCTAGACCTCACAATAATAGAACCGGCATTTTACAAGATATTCAATGATTAGAATATGCAATTCTTTGAAAATTGGATCCATTTTTTTTAAAGAAAATTTTGCAGAAATTCCCTCCGCCCTTTCGCCCGTACATTCGTCCCCTGATAACAGAAAATGCATTGCATGACCAAGACGGTTTCCACTTTTTGCTGCCATAACGAAACTTTCCTCAGAATGTAAATATATATTATATGTTAATCAATTTATAATTAAAATTTTGAAAATACATAGGTGAACACTTATGATACAGATTATGAATGAGCATCCTTATTAATGTTTAGTACTCATAAAAATGCCCAGAAACTGTGCAAGAGTCGTAAAATCTGTCTTCGTGCTTATAAGACAATTGAACCAATAAATAAACGTCGATAGCATACAAATTGCAACTATTCCTAACGACAATGGAAGAGTATTTGCGTGTTGAATATCAATTCAGGTGAACTATCAACATTTTTGATTAATTTGAACTTTTTTTACACCAGTGGCGAAATATGTATGTGAGGTTTCCTTGTTTTTCAGATGAATATTATAGATAAACTAATAGATTCTCATTTTTATGGACATTGCCTGTGATGTGCTTTTTTTAATGTGTGAACAAACATGTTTCTTTTGACACTTTCTTTTTCTCTTATTTGTAGTTTTTATTGCACGGGTTTTAAAATCACTGAATTGGTTTGTTTGTGAAGTTAACCAATAGTGAGGCTTAGAACTTCTTGTGTTTTGATGTCATTTTTCCTTGGACTACATTATGGATACCCAGCACGTGCAACTGATTGTTGACTAGCCCTTGAACTTTTTGGAAACGTTTATTTCTTCAAGATTTCTGCGACCTCTTAAACTTCTTCCTGAATCCCCAAGGGCCTACGACGCTTAGTCTAAGAAGCCATGACCTTTACGCAGGCTCTCAGAACGAACGATGGCGCGGATCAGTATAGGCACTTCTCTCAAGCTCAAAGGACTTCAAAAGCTCACACAGCCAACTGTATTTATTTGATGTTATATTTTTAATCGTGGTTATTAAAATTTCGATTGCATGTAATGTACGTTAATGCATGTTCAAATTAAATCTAATTCATGTGTGAGCGAACTATTCCACTGTGAGCTGATTTTTCAAATCAATTTAATTCACACTTTCAGGATACGCATTCTGATGGTTTGTTCATGTTGTCGAAATTTCTTCAGCTCTAGTCATTCACATAGACGACAGGGTGGTGTCCAACTCAGTGTAGTCTACATGCATTGAGTGCTTTGTTGTGTCGAGTAATCCAACGGCATGTGCGGTGTTTTACGAATGCCTGAACGATACGGAGCGTTATTTATACCCGGATGTGCGTAGTATTTGCCATGAATCCGTTACATTATACAGAAATTCTTATTGATATTTTTTGTTCCAGGTAAGTGAGCTGAGAGGATTATCAAGAACGTACCTTTCATGTATGAAGACCAAATGGTATGTTATTTTAAAATGTTAATTTTATTAGTATGTAGAACTGGACAGTAAATATGAATTGTTCTGCACAACTTTTTTAGGAAACTATGGAAGTATCTTTAATGGTTTCATTTACGAATTCCAAACGTTTCGTGTAAATAATTTAAATAATGCTCCTCTCATCAACTTAGAAGAAGCCCAATAGTAGAGACATACCAACCAGGAAAAACTACCACTTAACACATACTACATTAGCACATAATATTTTGAATGCAAATCTTTGCTCACCAACGCAAACTGTGAGGTAGTTTGCAACGGACTTTATGGTTACAAGATCGCTTATTTACATTGATAAGTACGAGTAGTTGCAACGTGGGTTGCCCATTTTCGTTGTTCACGGTTAGATGAGATTAGTTTAGGTTTTGTATGTCGAAGTCTCGTAACCACATCTCATATGAAATGGTACTGCTCCGCATTTATTTCAATTTTTTCCAAGTTTTCAAAGGTCTACTCAACTTCCGCTTTCTTATGCAAAACTTCGTGCGCCTTTTTAAAGGAAAATTACTTTGTTCTTCTTTATTCTAATTACTCCAGCATTGTTTACGGAATTACTTTCATTAATTATTATACATAAATGTGAGTTATCGTAGGTGATACCACCATTCCATTGGAAATTTCAGATAAAATTCCTTCGTCGCCGTGCGTCTTGAGAATTTATCGAGAAATTTCCAATGGTTGAGTGGTATTTACTTATAAGACTATTGCACGAATGAAATTACCTCCAAATAAGTTTCAGAATGCGCCAAATATGAATAATATTGTGTTCGCTTTCCAAGTGCACACGATAGCACTTCCTAATATGTATCGCAACTTGTGATTGTGCAGCAGGGAAAAAGTGGTAAGAAAAGGCGATATTTTGGGGGGGATGCACCATGTTGATTGGTGGTTACCAGATGTATGGTTGAACGCTATTGGTGTTGATTTGACAGGTGGCATAGTTGATATAATTGTCAGTACCTACTGCTGTACTGCGCTGAAACCGTTTGTATAGTTTATATCTGTACGCAAACCGTCGAAAAACCCGCTACAGTGGTCGGTAAATTACAACCAGCTTCATTACAAAACTCTAAGAAACCTGGTCAACCACATTTTGTGTATCTTCCCTTTTTTTTGTCCTTTTCCTGTGCATGACGATTCGTTTTGTCGTATATCCCTTTAGCATTTCGGAGCCCGTATCGGAGTCAACGTCTTCAAAGTTATTTTTGGTTTGTTTGATTAAATTCATACAGTGAACGAAGCCTGCATCCATGGAAACCAAATTGCGATTGATTAGTGAAAGGACCTTTTGAAACATGTGTTGTAAGAAAAGAGAATGCTAATACTACTGAAATAAGAAAATGAGGCCAAAATATTAAAATGTTAACAAAGTATTTCAGTTGGCATAAAATGACAAAACAATGTCTTTGGCATTTTGGGTCGGTAGTCCGACTTCGACTACTTGTGTCCCCCTTGCCTGAGCCTAGTTAAATTCCCATGCTTGGCGGTAAGAGGGACATGAGGCGAACATGACGTATTCTCTTCACCGTAACTAGCAATAACCGCCAGCTTGAACTTTTCTTCGTTCCACAGCTACAGAAACTGGAAAGATTTTAAAGGAAACTTCAACTATAGTTTTGCCTTGACCGGGAATCGAACCCGGGGACCACAACACGGGAAGCTAGCACGCTGCCCATGAGCCATCCCAGAGGGCCATTAGGATACATCTCTATATTTGTATGTACATGTGATCCAAATTTGCGTATTTTACAAATATCTTTGATTCACCAATTATTTTGGGATGGATTTATGGGTGGTTTACGAGACCATGTTTGTAAATCGACAATGCATTTTTTTAGACATTCAAAGATGAAAATTTTAATTTACGTCAATATAATTCGTTACGTTGGAATCCAGTAAATTTATCAATTGTTTGTTATTCTGTAATATTTCTTTCTCTCCGTGGTATTTCAAATTATTGAAGAGATCAAAATAAAACATTGTTTGCCTTCGAAAGAGTGATACTATGTTTAAAAAATTATTACGTCTTGTAATGTACCGCATAAGTTTTTAAACGCTTTCAACCTGTCCTTGGCGGTACGAAAGTGTAGACACTCAGGGCAACTTCAAGTGACTTCTGCTACCAGCAGCGCAATATGTCGATCCGGACGTTGTCCCCCCAGAGGGAGCGTCCGGGGGGGGGGCTTTTGCGAGCGTCGCGTCGCTCGCCGCACTGCGCTCCCTTGCGCCTGGCGACACCCCGACCCCACCCCACCCCTCCCCACACCACCTCACTTCCCCTGCCCGGCCCCGCCCTTCTCCCCCACGGCATCCTTCCGCCACACTCCGCCAAGCTCCGCTCCGCCGCAGCCATCTCCGCCCCGCATCGCCCGCCCTGCGCCACCACGGCCTGGCACGCTCCACCCCTCCCACCCCCTCTTTCTATTTCGCCCCGTCCCCTTCAGCCCCTCGGCTCCAACGCCGCCGCAGCGCGACTCGCCCTGGCAACGACACGACTCCGCCGTAACTCCATCGCAACTCCATCGCGCCGGGCCCTGGCTTGCGCTCTCCAACGCTCCCGCCCCGCTCTGCTCTGCGTTCGTTTCGAGTTTGTGTGCAGTCGCGAAAAAATATTTATTAAGAGCGCTCAATGTTTGGACGGCCCGAGCATCCACGTCGGCGGGATCAAAACCAGTTTTGCCACTCCTCAGCGTCCTGCGATTGGATCCTCCGAATGATGTGATACGTGCCCCCGGTCTTTCGCGTTAACCCTCGTGCGTATCTCGTGTGGCACGGTCAGTCCCGCCAGTGATGATGTCAAATATGTTATATTGGAGGGAGAATAGTGGAGAAATTGGAGGCTCGATTGGAAATAAAGTAAATATTGTTTGGAAATTAATAAATCTTCATTAATAATGAAGCACTTAAAATCATTTTGTGGGTGTACTAATATTGTAGGGCTGCCAAAAATATTTCTTTTCGAACATTTTATTAAGAGTCTCAGATATTTCTCATGGCCATATCATTCAGTTTTCGATAACTTATTAATAGCCGAAATATTAAATTCTGTTTGTCTCCCTCGGAATGTTGCCACCAGTAATGTCGCAGAATCGTGAACCTAGACGACTTCAATCTTACCGTGAAGTCAACCGAAAATATAGAGCGTTTTAAATGCTGCAGTGTTACAATAAGGTAATTCCATGATTTTGCTGTTTTATATTAACCACAGGAGGTTTTGTCAATTATCCAGGAGTATTCCTTCTAGCCTCAGGGTCATTTTCGTTGGTTGTGCTTTGTAGTTTCAGTTCATTATTGTTTTTATTGTTGTTTCCATTTCTTTATGTAAAGCTGGATGGTCTCCAGACACCTCCTGCAGAGCACATGTTATCTGTCGAGTTTTTTTTATCCTCACAGAGAGAGGTAGATAGGTGTTACTGATAAGTTCTATCTCGGGATTTGCTAATCGTGCCCAAGAGCAGGAATGAGAAATTCAATCTGCATTGTGTTTTTCGTATACGATAGGCTCATTGATGGAACAGAGAGATGTAAATGCAATGTTCCAAGTATTGTGTCCTGTTAGTGGAGGATAGGTGCCCGAATATATTTGCATACTTGTTTGTATCTCTTATGTCATTGTGTTATATTCTCTCCTATCTATGGAATAATAAATATGGTGGAAGCTAGTAAATGTCGGATTGGCGTGTTACTACTACAATTTTTTAATAATAAAATTACTGTCTGAGTAAATGTATAGATAACATATATTAAAAGAATGTGTGCGCGTTGTGGCAAGTGGTATGATGATTTCATATCTGGTTTAAAGATAAATATATCTGCTAATCTTCGTCGTTCAAAATTGCAGATCAGAAACGTTCTCTTGTTCAACGAGTACTAGTACATTTAGCATCTAGAGGCGTCATCTCTTTCTTAGAGCCTATGCTTTGAAACTGCGAAAACAGTTTCTCCGCGAAGCTTGATATCTCTTGAATCCACTACACGGCAGCTAAAATATATAATACGCCCGTGGTAAAATTTAATCGGCAAAAACTTGTATAAAAATGCTCGACCTGAGCGCTTTTTGGATTATATCTGTTCATGCCGGAATGCTGCTCGTTTTTTGTCGAGCATCCTGCTGAGATATTATGTAACAATAATATCAGTAACAAGGATATGCAATAGATTGATGTAAAATGTATGAACCTACGAATACTCCCTAGAACGTTTTTAGACTTAAACGAAAGCTGGAAATACGACTTAATGAATAACGTAAGAACAACTTCCTTGCTATATATTTCATAAAATACAAATATGTATTAGATATTAAATTATATCTCAAATATCCGAAACACCTAGTTCAATTTTCTCAGGGCTCAAAGATAATCCCAGAATTCTGATCACATGTATGGTGAATGGCTTTGTCTTCCGCGAATCCCAGAATCAAGCAAAAAATGTTATTTTTTTCATTCTAAATGGGAAAAATTTGAGAATGTTAGTTGCAGGATGATGTAGCGAAGATCATACGCTAAGACGAGTTCTTTTAAATTCTCAATAACCACTTAAAACTTCTACAGGTCGTGTATCTTCTTCGTAATATATGAAGGTCATATGAGTACCACATTATATTGATAAAGAGGCAAGGCAAGACTATATCAAATATTCTGAATCAGGTGAATGTTTAAGGTGAATCATTTTGCATTTGTAAAAAAAACTGTCATTTTCCATGCATAGATCGTCGATTTTCGTAAAAGACGAACAGTTGAATGGTCAATAAAAGAACCAACAAAGCGAGGCTAACAACATTTAAAAGCTAGACATTTTCGTTCCTGAGGTATAGAAAATTTATTTGCATCGGCAAACAAACTTCTGATTTGATTTTATAGTTTTCCTAACAAAATAACAACCCACACTACTGGCTCTACTTCTATCACAACTTGTAAAATGATAGCTCAGCAAAACGTGCGCCTAGGGAAGCAACTTTTATGTCCAGAAGCAAAACAAGGAGCCATCTTAGCATTTGCTCAATGGATCAGGGAAACTAGACGAAAAATCAAGTCGAGATGGGGGTCATTTATCCAGAAGCTGATGTACATTACTTGTTGCGGACATATTTAATCTTTTAAAATTGTACAATACAGATATTAACAATTCATTAAATGTAATCGTTGAAATAATTAGTATTTTTCTTTTTGATTTCCAGTATAATTTCTAATAATATTTAGAAACAGTTATGCAGCAGAAAAGATTGTACTTGGTATGTAAACTTGTGTATCAGCTTTTATGTTTAATGTCATCCGGCAGTGTTTTAAAGTGAGGTACATTAGTATTATATATGGATTTCTCGTAGTGAGCTGTTGATACTGACACTGATGAATTTGATTCTTACGTCGTAGTCCTTTACAGTTTTTAACTGTTTTTGACGTTAACTAATTAAATAAAAAGCTATCTTCGAATATAGGGTGGAATACAAATTTTAGCGTGTTGAAATCACTTTTGCATACTATAGTAGTATTATAATATTGCGAAGCTGTTTTAAATAATGCAAGAAGGTAAGAATTGTTTAAAAATTCAATAATTGTGATAATAATGATGACGATGATAATGATAATAATAATAATAATAATATAATAATAATGATAATAATAATATAATAATAATAATAATAATAATAATAATAATAATAATAATAATAATAATAATAATAATAATAATAATAATAATAATAATAATAATAATAATAGTTGTGTAGCTTTTCCGTAACTCGGGACTCCTGGAGCCTGAGCACAAGGCAATTCGTGCCACCCGCTATGCAGTTCGCAGTGACTCCTTCCCCCATCCCCTTTCTCCCCCACATGAATCCCTGCCGCTGCACCAGCTAGCCTCCCACACTCTCGCCCGCGTTTGCCTCTCGTCCTTCGCCCCTGCGCGCGTGAGCTATATGCCATTCCATCATCCGGCCTCGCCGAGTGGATTTACGGCTCCCATTTCTGTGCCCGTTGGTTCGCGTGAATCTCGCCCGCGCCTCGTCCAAATAAATAAATGAAATTTTAAAAATTAAATGTGGGAAACCAATAGCCTACTTCCCTTTCCCCTGGAATTGAAAATGAGCGTTTTAAAAAATAATGAGGGCCTTGTTGTGGCTTAAAGTAAAATTATATGTAGCCGAGGATAGAATTAATGGAATAGTTAATATGAAAAATTCGTTCCTAAATATGTTACGGTGGACTGCTATAGAAAACTACGCTGCATTAAAACGTCCTGCGGAAGAGGTCCCATTTTCAGCCTTTTTATTTACGTAATTTTTTTTGTGAAACGTTTATTTACGTAACACGTCACACTACTATTAAGTGTACTCCTAGAGTGACGATGCAAAATAAGAACTTTTTTTTCAGTAAGTTTTGTTGAGTCAACTCTTTAAACGTCTGGAATTTCAATATAGAGTAATCAAAATATTTAAGATCATTTATTATAAGCGAAAACCTAAGAACCCTCTCAATTAACTTAACGAAAACTATAGAATGCCTGTGACTTACAGAAGGAAAGCTGCTCGACTATTTAGCGTTTAAATAACGAAAATCTAAACTAGAATTCGAATAAAAATATTATATTTAGAAATGAAATGAAAAGGTTTTGAAAGCTTTTTTAGATACCACAGTATTTAGAGGCAGATCTTTTTACGTTCGTTAGACATTGATATAATATTGCTACCAAGATTATTGATTGACGTGTTTCAGTTCGCAATTCAGGTAATCACTTAGGAAACGTCCGTTCATTGTCATTTTACAGGCAGTTGTTCAGGCATATTAACATTGTTAAGAAATATCTAATTCTGCTGTATTTTCGATTGCTGTAATTCGTGTAGAGACTGCGCTTTCTCTGGCAACACTTACCTGAAATCTTCAACGAAAAATAGTACTTTCCACCCACTGAACCATTTACTTAACACTAGTTCTTCACTTTTTATAATAACTAGCGTACCCATGCAAGAACTCTCGCATGTTAAACCCCACCCTCTTCCCTATTTTTCTATTTTTATATTAAGCCTGTAATATATACTTTTCTTCAAGACCTCTTATCCTTCGTCACTTCTTCTATATGTCACGTTGTAATTGATAACAATACAATACAACTTTGTCAATACAAACTATTCTTATTTAACGTTATTACCGAACAGAGAGGTACACCCGTGTAATCCAATCGCGTAGAGTATCCAGTAATTAACTTACTTTCACATACAGTTGCCGATTCTACAGTCTCTGAACAGGTGGGGTAGAATCGGGAAGCGTTGAACTAGCAAAACTGTAATAGAATATTCAAGAAGATGTGATCCGTAGATTACGGTGTGAAGGACGTTTCTTGGAGGCCTTTGACCTCAAAATTTTAGTTTTTAAGGCACTAGAACGCTTTGTTTAGGAGTTATTTAATAATATAGATTTTTTTAAAATGCTATCTAGTATTGCGGGTTGCATTTGAGATGAATATTTAAATGCATTTTTTTTTAAATCCTTCATATTTTTAAAGTCAACGTCCAATTCGACACGTCTCCGTGAAATTCTGCCTTTAGAGAGCTCATTTATAAGGATTGGTTGCGTGTGAGAGCCGCAAAAGTTATGTATACTACTGAAATAATATAGTCCACTGAGAGACGAAGTCTCTCAATGGACTGTATACAATGACATTTATGCAGCTAGAATAATTGAGGTAGAAAACAATGCCTTTTCGTGCTAAACGAGTCACAAATTTGTGAAAGTACATTACTCCATGAGGCATAGCTGAAGCGACTTCTGAATCGATTTTATTTATAATTGATTCATAATAGAGAAAGTGTTATCACGTGACAATGGAACTACAGACATGGCCAAGATAGAAGAAGTACTAAGTGCTGATCTCACCACTATATCTGAATATTGTAAAGCCTGGAGACTTAAAATAAACTGTCAAAAAACTGAGTCAACTTGTTTCCATCTTAATAATAAAGTAGCCCATAACCAGCTCAAAGTAAAATTAGATGGCAAAACTCTAAAATATAACCCGCACCCTAAATATCTAGGAGTTACCCTGGACAGAACTTTAAGTTTCAAAAAACATCTGATAAATTGCGCAAACAAACTAAAATCCAGAAATAACATTCTACAAAAACTTGCAGGAACCACTTGGGGCTCATCGCAAGAAGTTCTAAGAACAATAGCTTTAAGCCTGACGTACTCAGCTGCTGAATATTGTGCTCCGGTTTGGTTAAATAGTCCACATACCAAATACGTTGACATGCAATTAAACTGTTCTATGAGAATTATTGCAGGAGTAGTCAAATCCACACCAACCCACTGGCTGCCTGTGCTGAGCAGCATACCACCCCCAGACATAAGGAGAAAGAATGCACTCAAAAAGGAATATGCGAAGATTATGAACAATCCGTTACTTCCTATACATGAAGATATTGGCGCAAGAACAACGAGACAACTGAAATCACGTCATCCACCGTGATTACAACCGCTCAAAGTTTGGTAGCCTCAGACTACAATAGCTTCAACGATTGGCAAGAAACCTGGAATAGATCCGTATCGTCACTATGGCAACCTATTTTACAGGAAAATCAAAAACCTGGAGGTTTCTCACTTCCACGCAGCACTTGGACAACTATTAACAGAATACGTACTGGACACGGCCGCTGTGCTGATTTAATGCATAAATGGAAGATGAGCCCTAGCCCGATGTGTGACTGCGCAGATGTCAGGCAAACTATACATCACATTGTCAATGACTGTCCGAGAAGGAAGTTTCCTGGAAACCCCCAAGAATTCATCGCAGTAACTGAAAATGCGGCCCAATGGGCAAATGAACTTGACTTAAGGCTTTAGAATCAATATTTTAAGACTAATAAAATCAACTTTTTATTGTAAATTAGACATATAGTTTTTACTTAAATGTGCTATATTGTTTTTAAATTGTGTACTTGTTCTTTTACTTGTTTTGAATTGCTCTCTTTGTGTGAATTCTTTTTTCCTTTTTCTTATTGTATTGTTTCCTACCATACGAATAAATAAATAAAAAAATGGAACTACGTACTCAAGGGCTTCCTGATCGCATTGCTTGCATGTGACAATGGTTAGTTGTTTTTTTAACCACGAGAGTAAAATTTTTTGTTGTATTTTTTAGATAGTACTTGGGTTAGTAAATAATTAAAACAGGATAACTTTCGTAGCCTTATGGGTGGTATGACTGTGTGACAATTTTATCACATTGCCGGAATTAGATATGTTTCCGAAGCCTCTCTTCAATATGGCCACAGATTTGCTAATCATAAAAATCTAGCATTATGTGGGCTGAGTCGTATTTATGGACAGATTTTCCAGTGGAGCGCCTCTTGTGGAGCAACTCAACCGTTGACCCACATTTTTAACACTGCATTTAGCACCGGGAGTTTTCGTTTGTTATAAAAAACCTTGCGCCGAATTGGATACATCAAGTTGATTTCATAATATTAAGTTCGCATTAAAAGAAGAAAAGAAAATACTTTGATGAAATTGTGCTAATCAAGAAAAGGATCACATACCAGAGGACATGAACAATACTCAGTTATCAGAAATGAAAAGTTACAAAAGATTTAGGTCTTTCCACTATGTAAAATCTCAAATGAAACTCGCGTTCGCGTTTAAGGGAACGGAATGCTAAATTACTTACGCTGTTCGATCAGAACTGCTTTAAATTCAATGAGCCTGTACATAGCTTGTCTGTCTTTTGCGAACGTACAGTATCACTTGACAAATTACATAATATCCGGGGAAAACACTTCGTACAATATACGGGAATTTAAATTTCAGAAAAAAACGCTAGGTTTGTATTCATGCATCTTGAAATGTTATCGCTGCCATGACTTTTAATTTTCAAATTAGTAGTTTTGCAAAGTACTGACTCAGTAAAACGGCAATGGTAGGTATCTTAAAACGAAATGGCACAAAGCATTCTTAAAAATGACAACATCGATTACTTTATGAAAATGTTTTATAAAGCCTTATACTCTAACTTAAGTATTTTTATAGCAGATATATTTTATTAAAATCTTAAAAAATAATTTCTTAGTAAAACTACTAAACTACTCGTTTTCTCAAAAATTTACACAAGAACATCTTTGAAGATCTTATTGTTTCGAATAGATATCATTTAAGAAAAAAACTGTATCTTCAATATTGTACTTGTCCAAAGTAAAATTTTTGTAATTTTCAAAACTTCAGTGATCTCGCCGAACATGGAAAGAGCACCAATTTTTTAGCCCTTTGATACATATGAGGAGAAAACGAAGAAAAAACTTAATTTCATTTGTGAGAAAATAATTGTTTAAAAATTGTACGTGGCCTTAGCCTATTTCAAAATCTGCCTTTAAGCAACAGATTTCATTAAGGAAAACTGCTGATGCTGAAACAGCACTTACTTTCAGGCCCGCACTTTCACGCAAAATTACTCAAAAAGTAGTCACAATTTTCGAAAAATTGTACATTACTTTGTTTCAAAACCTATCTGTAAGGAACAAATTTCATTAAGGGTAAAATCTCTATCTTTAATATTTTAGTTGTAGGAAGACGCCAAAATAATTATGAACTTTTGCAATTTTAGAAAAATCAGGGCTTTAAACTAACATTAGACCTGCACCCTTCTCTTAAACGCCCTTCACACTATCCAACAACAAAATTTAATCAAAAACGATGGAGACATTTTTTAAAATTTGGAAAATGTCTCACTGGCTTTATATAAAGAATCCCCCTAAATTGAAATATCAGTTTCAAATTCAAGGGGCCGCGACATCAGTCAGATCGATTGGGGAATATCAATTTTCGACTGAACGATTTAGCGGACTCAAAATCCACTGAACGGATTAGCGGACGGACACACACGTTTTGCCGTCATTTGATTTTTCGGTATCAAGGACCCACAAAACATGGATTCTGGCTATACCAAGTGTTAGAGGATTTTTTTTTCTAAATTTAGTCACTGGCTTTATCCACTTTCTCGTTTCCAGGGTCCTATAAGAAAAGTTTCTTTGCCGCAAATTAGTTTTTTTTCGCGCAGTTTTACATAACTTCCTCTATACTCCGTAGCGAGAAAGTAAAATCTGTCTTTAATGTTGTAGTTGTAGGAAGACGTCGAAACATTACGATCTATTGGAATTTTCGAAATATAGAGGATTTCAACTACCACGGAGACTTGTACCATTCTTTTAAGTATCTTTTATGCTATTCGAGAACAAACTTCAATTAAAAAAGTGGAGTCATTTTTGAGAAAATTTTGTGAACTCTTCATAAGAAGTTCCCCCATTTCTATTGTCTATCCATTTCAAACTCCCAGAACCTCGATTTTCTTAAAATCGATTGGAGAATATCAATTTTGAAGAAAATGGTGTGAACGGGTTACGTCCTAGCGTTAACCACAAGCAGGCAGACGGACGGACAAACGGACAAGAGTTTTTGCTGTCGAAAAATCGCGAATTTCGTACGGACAATTAAAATACTTTATCTTCATAAGAAGTAAGACGAGGAAGTAAAAACGTTATTCTATAACACAACTCGTTAATAGCACATGTTTAACCGACCTCTTCCGTGGAGCCATACTGTTGCATGACGTCAGCTGTTTCGTAAGCAAGAACGTGCTGAGTATGGGAACTGAGTCGGTCAGAATGAAAATATCTGGAATAACACAATCAAATATTGCCATTCTTCAGTCTAAATCAAAATTGTTTAATGGTTTTTAGATTTTCTCGAGTTTCTGGGTATCTAACCATAGACACCTTTCGCGTGGCCGCATTGGGCATATTTGTTTTAAATTTCTGCGCGCTTTGAAAATTAACAGTGTATTGATTACTCGGGAGCAAACAATTTTTTGAAATCAAATGTTGAATCAAATGTTGAAATCACAGTTGTTACCTTTATTCACAATTCAAGAACGTAAGGTAAAAGTGAGAGAGACTAAGGATCTCGGAGATCAAGAAATGCATTAGGTATTCCCGCCCCGAATATGTTGCATGCACTTTTCTTCTGTTTCTTAGACTGTATGAAATAAAATTTATTTTCGCTAACCATTTTTACGGATAAATTTGAGATCGTTTTAAGTTTCAAAATTAAGTTTTTTTTCAATAAAAAACAGAATTATGTAATTATTTGTTACGTTACTACGCTACTTTATAAAGTACATTAGAAATATCCAGCTATCCGCGTGTCGAAAAAAATTGTGTATTGCATCGGGAGCTGATCTCTGATGCCACTTTCATCCTGTCCTGAACTCGTGGATGTTCTGCGGGTCACATTCAGTCGGGATTTATTGAAGATCGAGTGGATGGCTGGCTAACTTGATGGCGAGGTTTTCATACCATGCGCGTGCTGGGTTTTAACGAGGGTTATTGGAAAGTAAACAGCACTGACTCACTGGCGTTAACAAGGGACTCCCTTAGGATCCGCACTTCGAAAAACCTCCAGTTGGGGTGTTATTTATCTCCGGAATATTGGCAGATGGCCAAGTTCGAGTGTCGTCAACGACGAGAAATGGTTAATATCTGTTATGTTTGTTTGTTACCCAAGGCGCAAAGGGCGGGAGAATAAATTTTCGCGGAGGTTGGAATTTAGGGGCCGCAAATATCCGAGTCTACATGTACAGGAGTGAATTATTGTTTCATCACGGAGTATCATATGGTGTTAATCGAGTTTGCGTAAATACTATCACCAGGTTCCTGTTTTTTGTCCTAGGAAATTAATTTCTCAACTCCATAATTTAAAATATTTTCATAATTGTACACGAAAGAGTGCGATGTCCTAGTTCGAATGCAGTTAGACATTTCTCAGTTTGAATTCATCAAGATGCATTTCACCGACATAATACAATCCGGGACTTACTGCGTATTTCTCTCATGTTTGGAAGCAACTAATGATTCTTGACTGTCCGAGATGAGCCGCGCCTCAGTCGATGGAGCTGACGTTTCTGCCATCGTGTGACCTTCAGAGCTATACTCAGTATGGTTCTCAGAACAGCTCTGGAGAAGGCCACAAGATGATGGCCGAAACGTCAGCTCGATCGACTGAGTCGCAGATCATCCCGGACAACCAAGAATCAAATAACTCCGGCGGCGGAAGCTTACGAATCGGAATCTACTAATATTTTTATACCTTTTAATTTTTTAATGAAATTGTACGAGTTAATGTCGGAACGATGTCGAATTACTAGATCACTTATTAGCACTCATATCGGTATTTTAATGTTATTACCTTTAGTTATGATGTACCACATTTACTAACATGATGGCTAGAGAAGAAAAGGACATTTGAGACTAACTAGAGCAGGGCCGCCCAGGGATCTTTTTCAAGAAAGAGCTACTGCTTGCTCCCTGCTCTTTCGAGCAGCTCCATCGGCAGACGGAGCAGATTACGTCATCTTTTATCGATCGGCGGCTTGCGGCACAGTGGGTCGCTTCTTGTTTTTGGGGGTATTGCTCGGACTGAAAATGTCTCACTGCTCTGGGAAACATTTCCGACAGAAAAATAGTGAAATAGTTTTGTAACATTTATTGGAACATTTACTAGTTTTGCGCATATTTTTGTTGTTTGAAAATAAAAAAAGCAATTTTCAATGCAGCATGGAGAGAAAAATTTCTTTTTGCAGATTGCGCCAGATTGTCAAATTTTTGTTGCAAAAGAGTGCTCAATCACATTAAGAAATTTAATTGCTGTGACATTACAGTTAATCATGCTGCTGATAATAAAAATTATGTAAAGGTTACCGAAAAAATGTTACTAAATCAACTACAATGTGAAAGACTGACAGTAAAGGAAATTAAAATTAAAAGTGAAGCTAATTACGAAATCAAGTATTTTTCTTCATGGATTTCACAACTGTAACGATACTTCTCATTAGAGATTTACAAATTTTCAAAGAAAAAAATACCGCTCACAATTGTACGTTTATCCAAACCTACTTAACATTCGAGCAGCATTCCGAAGCAGTTTCAGAAAACGTTTTTCAGGGACGTTCTCATAAAATTCTAATAAATGTTTTTGTTTGAAATGTTTTTCTTAATTCAGCGTCACACTGCAAATCCGTTATTTCTGATTGAAAATCACCTGGCACAAAGCCTACATCAAGAGAAAGAGATGTAGTAAATAAATTAAATTCTAATTGTAAATGGAACGTATCCTTAAATAAGGTTTCAAATTCCAAACGCAATGCTCTGAATACATCTACACACTCTCCAAAATTGTTTTGTGAATGTTAGACTTTGAAGCTAAGTTTTAAAAAGAATGGGAAGTTTTTCCCATTCTCATGGTTTAGCAGTTTATGATATTCTTATGGATTACCAGACCAGTCCTGAGGAAGACCACGAAAAGATGGGCGAAACATTTGCTTATTTTGTTTCCGTGTGCATCAACTGTTATGGTCATTAGACCCGTAGGCGTAGTGCATGTTATATCCTAGAAACTGGCGGTGTTCCTTCCCTGCTGGCATGTGTGATCCGGCACGGTCCTACACGTCTTCAGGGGGTCCATCTCCAGGTACCTCCCCCCGCGGGGTACCGCCCCAGCTTGGGCAAGCTCTAAGCTCCTAAATTTCCAAATATGTGGTAGAACTGTAGGTATGTGTTCAAGGGTAGAGGAGGGGACAAAGATGAGCAAGGAGAGATAGCTCATGGCCCGCGGAAAACTACAGATCAGAGCAATCGACCGCTAGTAATCCCTCCAAACCAGCTGAATTCGACCTAACTCACCGTCAGTACTCGAATCCTAGGACCGTTCTGACGGAGACACCAGGATTTTTGCTCTGAACAATTTCAGCCCGTGACTTTAACAAGTGTTGCGCCAGTATCATGCTGTATTGCTAAATCTCTAAATAAACACAGAATTATTTATTTGGTGTATACTTTTGATGACGGGAATGATTACATTCATAAGGAATTGTGCTACAACCTCACATACTTTCCCACTACTATACTACACATATATTATTTGTAATTTTTTAGACTTTTTAGATATTCAGATAATTAATTTAATGGAAATCACACTTCCCCATTTTATAAGTGTACATCGCACTATCCGAGAAGAAAATTAAGAAAAGATTTGGAGCTGTTTTTCAGAAAATCTTATTTTAAAATTGTAGTTATTTCACTGAAAATTATGCGAAAACAACTAATTTTCAGAACAGTGTACGTGATCTTCTTGAAAGATATATCTTTGACGAACAGATTTCATTAAGGAAAAATGTCTGTCTTGAATAATTTAGTTATGGAATGGCTCCGAAAACATTTTGAACATTAGAAAGTTTTGAAATTCATGTAATTCAACGAAATTTGTACCTGCACCATTTTTATGGGCTTACTTCTCTCTGTTCGAGAAAAAATGTAAAGAAAAATTTGGAGGCATATTTGCGAAAAATTCTTAAAATGTGACTGAGGCGTGTAAAGTATCCCCTCCCAACAAAAAATAAAAATATGCTGTTAATATTGAAGGGGTCGCGATATCAGCCATATGCATAGTGGAATAACAGTTTTGATGACAATCCTACCTACGGTTTCGCCATGAGTGTAGTTCATAGCCGGATGGACGAAGAGATATTTTGCAATTAATCAATTTTTCGGAGTTAAGAACCTATTAATTGTGGATTTTCGCGTGATTTACATCGTGACAGAGGCAATTTACTACATATTGGATGAAGATTGGTCCACTTATTTTATATCAGTGACCCACAATAGGAGTTTTTGTGAGGAAAAATCGCCACTTCCCGCTGCAGCATTATAATACTACCATATTACTATGTAAGTACGTAGTAGGCACGAAAGTAAAAAGGTTCTGAAATGTCGCGAACGTTCGGTAAAGAGTTATGTCTTTAAAACCAAAGTTGAAATCACTATTTTAAAGAATCCTACATATTTTTTGTTTGGTTACTTTCGTGAATGCGATGTTTGAATATTCAACCACAGCCATCTAGCGGCGAAGAGCACTTCAAGAGCTAGTGCTCAGTTGCGTAACTTTTAAAACACGCTAATATTGATCCCTTCACACATTAATGACAAAATTACGTCACACTTGTCTAGAGTGATAGTGTTTCAGCAGAAGCCTAAGTAAGTAGTAATTTTTCTTGTGCGATGTGAAACTGTCTATACGGCTTCCTGCAAAATTAAACTGCTGCAGTGCTACTCGTAAATTATAATTAAGTCTGTACAGCTATCGTGGAGAACATTTTGCGACTACCGGCCACGATTAGCAATGCAATTGAGGGCACGAATTGCCCCTCCGTGTCACTATTTGCCACACTTAAATTATATTTCGCACTTGCTATTAAACATTGAAGGGTGAATTGTATATAGTTCACGTGTTGCGCCCAACAAACATTCTGTGCTGGGTGCAATCAGTGAGATGCCAAGGGCTGACTACGTTGTTCGATGGAGTTCAGTGGTTTCTAAAAGCACGTGTGTTCGTTCGGGTGCATCCTGCCATTTGCCAGATAGGTGACGGCAGTGTGGTCGCTTTTGATGCTTAGAATTCGTCTGTTAGCTGCTCGTGCATGACTGCGTTAGCGTTCAGGGTAGAAACCACCTATGACCTTTCTCTATTCACCTTTGGTGCTTGCTTTTAGGTCACTCACTTTCATGCGTTCTCCCTCCCTCCCTCCCTTCCTCCCTCCCATCCCCCTCCATTCGCTTCCTTTTCCTAAAAGGACGGCAAGACTAAGTAATACCGTTTCGCTTGAATTTTACTGAATGTGTCCTGATTTTGTGTCTCTGTTGCGTTTTTGTAGTGTATCTATTCGAAGTGGAAATATTGTTTATTTATTGCCTTGCTCCGAAAACACTAGTAACACGGAGATAAATAAGAGGATGAAAGAGAGAATACGAACAATAACGTAACAAGCAAAGGGTGTTGAATCATCTGTAAAACATGTGCGGTAATTTTATTGCGATGATTATCGCATCCGAGCCCAAAAAAAAAAAACCCTCGATTATTGATGTGTAAAAAACCAACAGATCATTTTAATGATCTTTGCACTCTTATTTATGAGAAAGCTTGTTGCTCCAGATTTCTAATTGCTCATCTGTCATCTTTAGACACATTATTTTATCCATATTCTTATGTTCCGTTTATTATCTTTCATTCGATATCGATTGTGGAACTACGGTTTTTGGGGTATCTATTTGGTTCTTTGTGGGACAATATATCTAAAAGCCGTGTATTTAATTATCATGCAATGAGCAAGCGTTTTTTAATAGGGGAATAAAACCAATATTAGAATTATCACTGTCCACAATGCTCGAGTTCTTACTGTAAGTTCAATGGTTGGATGTTAGTAATCAGTAGGGAGCGGATTTCTATGATTTTACATATTTTGTCCGTTGCTTCAGGGCATAGCTAAGTGAACCTTAACATTTGGTTAGATTTGAATGATATGTAAATTAATACTCGTATGTTAGTGCATATTAGGCCGAGTTTTCCTGTTGTTGCATATTCGTGTAATCACAAGGGCATATTTTGCATATTTCGTTAAAATAGAGACTTATCTCTAAAACGTTTCATCTTTTTATAGAATCTTTTTATTTGTAAATGTTCATTGATTAGAAAGAGCTTGTCACAGTTCGGGTGTTTTCTTTTCTATAAATGATAATACTTGTGCAAATGGTAGGATATTTCTTGATAACATATTTGTTAAACCAAACAAAAACATTAAACAAGACGTACAATGTAGTACTTCTCTAAGGCATATTTACTTCAATTATTTCTCCCGCGAAGTAAGCTAGGTTATATCATGTTTTCTCAAAAAGTATATATTTTCATTCCAAGCATGCTTCTCCTGAATTTGATCAAGAAAAGTTTATACAGGAAATGAAATGTTGTTAATTTTAAATATTATAATATTATTATTATAATATATAATTTATAATAAAATATATAACATATATAATATATATAATATATTATAATATTATATATAATATATTATAATATTATATATAATATGTATTATATAATATATATAATAATATTATAATAAAATAATATAATATTAAAGTGCATATTTTGAATGTTCAGGTCATAAATGCATAAAAAAACATATTTCAAGATTTTTAGGGCATAAAAATCCTCTCCAGCATAAAAGGGGCATATAAACCAGCTTTCCCACAATATAATAGCAGGCTGTATGTCCCTCTTCCGGAACTGTATTGATTGAAAGACCCGACGCCCTTGAGCAATTAGATATCGAATGTAGACTCCATGGAAACGTTCTTAATAATTCCATTATTATTATTATTATTATTATTATTATTATTATTATTATTATTATTAATTGTAATATTTTATATAATATTTTATTACCTTCTTGATTGCGTCGATAACTAATTGAATGTGCATGGACGTAAGGGCAACAAGCAAAGCTACAATGTCTGTTTAGAAGCAAACGTCTTTTCCTCATTCTCTTTCAGGTTCGTTATGAAACTGGACAGAAACTACGATCGAAACTGTTGAAAATTAACCAAAAGTGTTGTTAAAATAATTTAAATGAAATTTTTAAAAATGGCATTTAATATGTTTTCTCTGAAATTTCTTAAATAATACACTTGGTATAAAAATAAAATGTATTTTTATACCAATATACCTTTATATTGCTATTCACCTATGATTCACGTGAGAACATATTTTTATATCGGTTTTCATCTTTATATTGTTATAAACAAATTATCTCGAGTGTGAAGAAACTAATTTGTAAAAAACATTAAATACTATTAAAACATATCTTTAAATGAATTACATTTGTCATCATTAATTAAACAACTTCACTTCCGTTTTTTCGACCGTGGCTTCAGTCAGGTTTCCCAGCGAAGCTGAAAGCATATGCTGAAAAGGTCCTTTGCTTCTGGACAGTAAATATACTAGCTTTCGTTCAATATAATTGTAAAAATATTGATTGATATTTGACGTAAAAATAAAACTGTACTTTAAAAGTTCAAGAAACTTTTTGGGAACAACCTTAGTGTAAACCGTTCTAGTTGACGAGCTTTGCAAACATGCGTTTCAGATTCTTTCCTTCTTTAATATTATCAGTGCTCATGAAGGACGACCGGTCCCTTTCACGTGCAGTTGGTGACTACCGTCGTTTTGTGGTGAGTGCCTCTTTGCACAAAGACTGGCAAGGGCTGACACCGGCCGGCCGTTGGCAATGCAATTTCCGGAGCAGGACATCCTGCCGCGCGCTGGTCCACTACTAAGTTGTCGCTATTGTGGGTGAGGTGCCCCCGCACAGCTTGGTCACCGTGTTCATCATTATTTCATTACGCTTTTCGGGTCGGCGAAACGACATTGTAAATAATGACAAAAAATCGCAATTGAGTACAATTACAGATGTACGGTGTCTCACGCAATTCATTATTCATATGATAGGTTATTACGAGAAGAAATAAAATAATATTACGATTTACATCGATTATTTATGACTTCAATAAACATATTTATTAACAAAATTTTTAAAATGCAGAAAATATTTTTTTGCGAAGATTCACTAAATTATTACTTTCTCTCCCTTTCTTCGTAAAAAGAGAAAGTTACGTAATCGTACACCGGAAAACGGCGAATTTTCGGCACAAACACGTTTTTCCGTGCCCTCGTAACGAGAAAGAAGATAATTCCTATTGCTATGAATAGTAAATTACTTCCTCTAACACGTGGTGTAGCCCGAATCCGTGTTTTGTGGGTCCTTGATACCGAACAATCGATTGACCAAAAATTGTATGTCTCTTTGTTGGTCTCTGGTGAACGCTAGGACCTACACCGTTCAGCCGATTATCTCCAAAATTGATATTCCTCAATAGATCTGAACTAACTCGTGGCTTTCGGAGTTTCAGACGGATATTGCTTTTTGTAGGTACATTACCAGAAACCTAAAAAACTTCAAAATTTAATAAAAAATGGCTCCAAATTTGTTTATTAAACTTTGACCTCGGATAGCGAAAAGGACACTTAAGAGAATGGTGCAGGTCTTATGTTCGTTGAAATCTCGTATTTTTTCGAAAATTGCGAAAGTGCAAATTTTTGGGCGTCTTCCTACAACTATAATATTGAAGGTAGAGATTCTTTTCCTAAATGAAATATTTTTTTAAATACAAATCTTTAAATAAGTTCATGTTCAATTTTTCAAAAATATGAGTAGTTTTTATGTAATTTTCCGCGAAATATAGGATATTTTTAGTTTTTTAAACATTTTTTTCTAAAAAGCCGTTGAAATTTTTTCTTTAAATTCTTTCCTCATATGTATCAGCAAATGGTAAAAGTATTGTGCTAGTCTCATTTTCGGCGAACTCTCACTTTTTTCGAAAGTTGCGAAAAGCTAATATTTGATAACTAAAGAATTGAAGATAGAAATTTTTGCCTCAGACAAAACCTGTTGTAAAAAATCAGCTCTTTAAAAAAGTCATGTACAATTTTTTAAAAAAACGAGCAGTTTGTCCGTGATTTTTGCTTAAATTTGTATGGAATTTCTAAAAAAATTATTTTCTCAAAAACCACTCCAATTTTTTTTCTTTATTTTTTTTCCACGGATGGATGGGACGCTTAATAGACTGGCGCAGATCTCATTTTCGTTGAGCTATCTAAATCTTTGAAAAATGCAAATTTAGTAGTAATGCGAGAGAGTATGTGCGGTTTCAGCACCATTAGTTGTATTAAATTATTAATCACTCTGCCCCCTTTTGTTTTTTCTTTCATTTGTTATGTTTTGTTAATTTCTATTATCTTATTTTAAAAGTATATTTTACTAAATATTTAATTTCCTATCTTTTAGTTTATAATTGAATATTTTGTTTGTTTTGGGTCAGGTAAATGACGATGATTGCTAAGCTATGAAAAGCTGGTCGTGCGGTAAATAATGTTTACCAAGAAAATACCTCTATTTCTTTTACTTGGAATGCCGCTAACGACACATCACCAATAAACCACTATTGGAAGGCAAAGTCTAAAGTTTCTTCCTTGAACGTAGTGTTTAGTGTGATGTTCAAAATAAATAATCGACGACTAATATTGTTTTATTTATGTTGACTTATTTATATGATCAATTTCGTGAACATACTTTTATATTTACCGAAATTACAAATTGTGAGAGAACCACAGCACCTTCAAGGTTACGAAATCTCTTTCGAATTATTTCTAATTCTAGATCACAGGAAAGAAAGACAGTAAAAATATTATGTTTCTGACTAATGTAACTTCAATATCTCATACGAATCAATTATTATATGATGCGCTTCGTATCAGTGATACTAATTCCTGGATGTAATTATGGAATATTGTAATATGTTTAATGTCACTTCCTAACTCAGGAGTGGAATTGGCTTACTCAACTATCTACAGACCGCGATATCCTTCCATCCATATTTTCAGGCATTTTTGACGGATTACCCCTAGTTGACAATAAAAGGAGATACCGGGTTAGCTAGTTCAGCACCAACATAGCCGCTATCTCCGCTGTGACTCTGACCGGGTAGTCCTTAGGCTCCAGTCCCGACGGTGGCAGATGTTCGACAACAGATATGCAGCTAGGTTGAATTGAGCCGCAGTGTGGAGGAGAATTCTAACGGCCTGCTGCGCTGATCAATAGTGGTCCGTGGTTTCCCCAGTCAGTACCAAGCGAATGCCGTAGTAGTATCCTAATAGACGATCCACGGACTGTGCGCGATCATTCATTACTGTTCCTCGTCCTATACTCTGTCCTTGCACTCATAGACTTACACTTTCATGCACTACTTTACCACGGGAGCTTAGAGTTTGTTCCGGATGGGGCAGTGCCCCGCTGGGCGGAGATATCTGGAGAAGGAAATTACCAGCGAAACGCAGTGTGGGTCAGCACAGCATCTCACCATCGCGCGAGTCCGGAAACCGCCACCTTCCGGGATAACCCATTAACTGCACTAACGGAACTAATGGCCAGAGCAATAGACGTGCCTTGAAAAATCAATCAATGAAAGGACATACTAATAGAACATTGCTATTAATGAGTGAATTTGTGGTAAATTTAATATCTGATATTTGTTTCAAATTGTTTTATACATTTATGCATCTTCCCATTCTTTGATAATAGGTGCACGGGACACTTCTGATACTTCCGAAACGTTCTCAATTTGCAGGACAATTGAATTATCCTGAACGTAACATTTTTATTTCGCTGTCAAGACAGTGTTTTACTCTACTTACCGGTCGTGTTCTGGACTTCATTTATGACACTTTTAGTCGTAAAAATTTCCAAAAGATATTTCCTTACTTCACTGGAAAGTGATTTTTGAGATTTGTTTCTTTCTCAGGCAAGATCAATTCACTTTACTTTTCTAATATTTTACTTTTTGAAAACACAATATCCTCTTTAAAGGGTAATTCACACGTCCATTTTTTAGACGCCTTTGTTCGTGTAGAGGGATGCTCTCGCATGGCAATACATTATCTTTCCTTATTAACAAATCCTTCTAATGTATTCTGTTCGAGGTGCTCGATAGATCTCCCATACCCGTCTGACCGTTGCAACAAGCGCGTGCGACGTTAGGCAGCTCAGTAAATGTAGTCTCCTTCGTTTGTATTGCATTGCGACGTGTTTGCATGTGCGTGAACCGTTGGGAAACGTAATGTACTGTTTACTTTGTCTTCATGCTCATGCCCGGTGCAGTTAAGAAAGTGAGTTGGCAAGCAGAGTGTGCAGAGCACGAGGGAAAAATCTTTGGAGTTGCTTCATTGCCTCTTGAAATCGCCAAGGCTTCTGTCGCTGGCAATAAAGCATCATTGGCGTCGGCGTTGCGCGCCCATCGTTTTGAATTCTTTCATGCGTATTATTAGTTGCCTCGTGTTGTAGCCCGAGTTATATATTCCCGACTCGTGGCTAACCGTCACAAATCAATAGGTAGATAAAGATTGAGGGTCTGTAAATACACGGCAGTAGGGTTAAAAGAAAATTGCAGTGGGTGACAGAAAAGAGCAACGGTTTCGAGTTTTTCATTTCCTTGTCACGTGCTGCGGTACTGTTGTATTTGAAGCTATCTATTATTGTGGCGACTATCAAGCAGTCCCTGTTGTAGATGCATAGGGTCGAGGGAAAGTCAATTAAGAAAACAATGCCCACTACGTGTGTCAAGATGAATCAGTTGATGACAAAAGGTAGTACAATCATCTAGGTGTGTTTGACTTTTCCTTGCTGGGTTGGTGGTTAGAAAGCGTCAATGAATTCTGCGTGTTCTCCACCCTTGACCGCGGGAACTCTCTCGCTGAAAAAGGCCGCCGGCTGCGTTTTTTTGCCCTCCCCCCTCTCCTCATCCGCTGTCAAGTGAAAGGACGTGCGGATCATCCTCTGAATTATCGGAGTTTGACGGTTGGACATGTTACCAATAACAGTTGGGAGCTCACTGACGTCAGGAAAGTGAAAGGCAGTGTACAGTTGGACCTAGATTTGTGTCTTCATGTGTCGATTATCAATAGTCGGCTTCTGCGAATTGGATTGAATTGGAAGGAAAATACTTCTCCATTACCCCTTGTCAAATAATTAAGCAGTATTAATAATATTGATTTGAATCTTTCTTATTTTTTAAGGCATTTTTAGTCTTGGAAAATGCACGAAATAACATACAGAAGCACTGAAGATGTGCTCTCAATATTATATTATCAACTCGGAATTCATTTTCATTGTAATGGTTTGACTGCACTACAATGTTGCTCGATGCTTATAAATAAATTCTTTCATTATGGAAGAACTTAAGGCTTATATAAGAAGTCTAAATACCCTCCCAACACCCCATTTCGTACTCCTTTTCGGTAACGGTTGGTATTTATGTTCATAGTGGCGATGAGCTACGTTTGGGAAATATTGTAGAATCCAACTGATTTGATTTTCGTTTGCAGGGAATCTTCCGAAATTCATACATCTTTATGACCCTATTTTTTACCCGTTGTCTCACTCATATCTATTATTCTTTTTGTGTAGTTGTCAAAACTGTGTATTATTGACCTCGAAAGGAGAAAACAGAAATTATTATTATTATTATTATTATTATTATTATTATTATTATTATTATTATTATTATTATTAATGCATTGCAATAAAAATGAGAAACCAAACATGTTTGAGTATTATTTAAAAAGACTATAATTCTTTGAAATATTTAGTTAAATTTGCTACGTTCCCTGAAGTTTTGTACAAAAAAATTACGAGTAACTTCTTTAGAGACGTTTCATTAACATTTTGATGCTTGTCAATATCGTAATTGCTTTATGATTTAGTACTTCACAAACCTTCAGATTTTTAAGAATATGTACGAAACTTAATGTAGAATGTGGACTAAATTTGAGCCCCCAGCCTTATCCTTTTATCGTATTTCCAAAATGTTAGAGATTCGCTGTTTTAATTGAGCCAGTATTTGAAATGAACGCTCTTTTCTAATAACACAGCATTCAGGAAATCAAAATTATTTAATGCAGTCGTAGCGTTAACTGTGAACATTCAATGATATCTTACCATACGAAAAACATTGCGTTCCCTTGTATAATCTTAGGTAATTGTCAAACATTTAAATATAAGACATTTCTCCCCCTCTTGCAATTTTGTAATTTCTTATTAGATGGCGGTAATGAAAATAGAATTTCCTGGTGGTGCATTCCACTTTTTATTTTCTCGTATACATACGTGTATACGGGAGTAATGTACGTAGTATAAAGAAAGTTATGTAGTGCTGCGGAAAATCGATTTCGAGATTTCAACGGAAATACAAGTTTTGGGGTCCCCTGATACCGAAAAAGGGTTTTTTTCAAAACGTCCGTCTTTCTGTCTGTCTGTCTGTCTGTCTGTCTATCCGTCTGTCCGTATGTCCGTCTGTGCGTCCGTTTCTTAAAAACGATGATTTTTCAATGAAAATTTATATTTAGGACGAGGTTTTACTCTTCTTTAATTTTCTTGAAGTAATATTTCGATTCTACTATTAAGAAGGCGAAAAGTTGAGAAAATGTAAAAGAAAGAAGTTCTTTGGGTGACGATAGATGGCAGCTGGCCAGAGAATGCAACAAGACCTTAAAGCCAGATCACACGAAGGAAATTAGAAAACTTTACTACGGAAAAGTCTGTGTCATTGTGTTGCACATCTAGTTCTTTTTGTGGAAACATCTATGTAATTTTTGAATATACGCAGTGTTACAGTATTTATTGAATGATGTATTCGTATAGAAGGGGAATATGTATTCTTAGTACTACAGGTCTACTGATCCTAGTTACTGTTGTTTTGAACATGTTACCTCCAGACACACACAAAAAAACTCATCACACTAACGGGACTAAAGGTCATAGCAGTTTACGTGCCCGGAAACACCAAACAATCCATAATTTTGCTCTGAGCGGGTCAACCACGTAGTCATTAGTCCCATTCGTGTAGTACATGTTATATTCCGAGAGAGGGCAGTGTTCTTCCGCGCTGGAACGTCATGTCCCGCGGCGACTGTATGTCTAGTCGGGATTTGCCCCTCCCAAGTCCGCTCCTGTCAGGGCAAATTCTTTAGCTGGCAATTGGTCTTCCGTCATGTGTGGTAGGGTGGTTCATATAAAAATAAGTGTGTGTGTGTGTGTGTGTGTGTGTGTGTGTGTGTGTGTGTGTGTGTTGTGTAAGGGGAGACGAGGGGACAAAGACGTGGAAGGAAAGATCTCGCGCAGTCCGTTGTCCGTTGTTAGGGTACTACTCCGGCATTCGTCCGGTAACCAAGGAAAACTACCGATCAGAGTAGCCGGCCGCTAGAATTCTTCTCCAGAGAGCGGCTGAGTTCGACTAAGCGATTTAGCTAGCGTTGAAAATCCTCCCACCGACGGGACTTGAAGTCCAGGACCTCCCGGACAAAGGCACTGCAGTTATATCAATCGATGCCCGTAGCCACCTAAGCCGGTACAATAAAGGACTTGCATTATATTCGATAAAGAATTTAAAATACCACTTACTTAATTGTATTAAAATGAAAAATTATTGTTTTTGAAGGTGCGATGAGATAAATTCCATCTGTAATTACGTTCTCACCTTCACTTAACACGTGCTAATTAATTCCAGCCCTTCTACTTTATGCCCCATTTAACGGTCATACTTTTTGTTAATTATATTTCATCATTACGCACAGAAATGGTCTTGATATAATTCCCTTTTTATGAGCTTCAATATTCTTTTATTTCCAAATTGTAAGTTCTCTCAGCGTACGTCTATCGCGCAAATGCACGTCGATTAGAGGAAACCTACGCCATAAGTATAAGTGTAGTTTTCTTTATTAGAGCAAGATATCCGAAGAAAGACTTTGGTGCCATTTGTACAGAAAATGTTGAATATGAGGAAGGGGTTTCATATAAAGTACCCCCAAAAATTAAAACATCCCTTGAAAATTCCTCAATGATCTGGTTGAACTCTAGATTCTAGTTCGCATTTACATTTTGGGGAATATCCTGCATACGGCTTAGGTTTAGGTGGTACAAGAGATGTTTGCAGACATTTAAATCTCTGAAGACTGCAATAGCTCTTTACAAACACATTATCCGACCTATATGTGTTTGATGTGTTCCCTGTCTGGTTATATCCTTCGAGAACTAACTTAAAAAAACAAGTCAGTCAAAATAAGTACTTCAGAACAATTACAAAGGCCCCGTGTTTCATTTCGAATTTACAGTTACACACACACACACAAATTAAATATCCGATACATAATTCCATTCATTGCCAAGATCTCCAGCAAATTCTACTCCTGCATCAACGAAATCGAACTCGCCTTCCAATTTAAATTTACTCAAATCACAGATTCCCAAACATGATTTTAAAACGTGTTCCCGATTCAAGCATTTTTGAACATTCAGTCAGAGTTGGAGAATAAATATGGCTCTTTCTGAGCGTCCTTACCCTTGAGTAGTTGAATTTAGAATTAAGTTAGTTTATAAAGTTAATTTAAGTCACCAAAAAATTACATGTGTAAAAGTAGTACTGTAGTACTGATCAATGCATCGTATTCCAATAAATAGAAAATGAAAAAGACATTTAAAAGATACCGGTGTCAGGGACCCATCAAAGGTATATCCGTCAAAATCTCGACCTCAATTTTGTACAGCATTACATAACTTCCTCAAAACTACGTATGTATATACCAGGAAATAAAAATCTCTATAATCGTTTGCTTCTAATAAGATGATATAATAAGAGTTTTCCAACCCCAGAAATACAGATAACAACCATAGAGGAAATTAGTTAATTAAAAAATTTCCTTGAAAATATTTACAAATCTGTTTTACCAAATTGATGTTGTCTTGTTTCATACTTGTACTTGACGGAAATTTGTTTGCAGTATATTTGAAATGAAATACAAAGAATTATTGCATTATCTAAACACTTTTGAAGCATATTTCACCATTTACAATTATCTTAAATAAAAATCCCGAATAATTTATTCCTGAGATATGAAAATCCTCATGGAAGATGAGCTCAACAACGAAAATTGATTTGGTCATGGACCGTAAGGAGAGCATCTGAAGCTTCCTCATTCGAGACGTAGCGAGACAATGTGATTCGTATCATTGCACAGAGCGCCACCCGATTACCGTGGTTTCAAAGCTACAAGTAAGCTTATCGAGATATTTGTTAGCACTCTGACCGGTTTCCGTTTAGACATAACCATTTGTGTGGAGACGTTTAACATCGCGCTAATAAGGCGTCGCCGACTGGTTTCCGATCTTTCCGGTCTTGTTTATTTACTACCTGCCAGTACCTTTGCTCTTAAAATGGGATTCCACCTCATCACCCTTTTGTGACTCCGCCATGGGTGACGTTGTGATACTTAAGATAATCAGTAATATTTGCAGATAAGAGCAGCGTTTGTATCGATTTTGATAATTCATTTGTTAGCTGTATATCAAAATCGCCAAACTTCTGTATAGAAATAGAATACCAGCGTTTTTAAATCGAAATTTTTTATAATCATGTCCACACATCAAACGCGTTCTTCTGTTCTGTTTTACAATTTATAAGGTTGTCATATCGTACGATCTACTATCGTAAAAGAAAATACGTAACTTTCTTATATTTGAATATAATGTAAGACTGTTTGGGAATCATAAATTCGTATTTATAATGGTATAATGTTCTGATCATATTCTGAAAAAAATTCGAATGTTCAGAATATGCACACCATTTTCTGAATTATCAATGAAGGGTAACAATCAGTGTTTGGGGTATCTCTAGTATCAGTTCGGTGAGAGATACTTCTTTTATCACTTATGTCCATATCATACATCGTATCGGCTAAAGTATCTCAATATGCCTCTCCGCGAAATGCTCCAGGACGGAGGGGCGTCGGAGGAGCGAGCCGGAAGCGCCGCCCCCACCTCTGCGGAGCCCCGGCCTCCTCGGCGCGCATTCAGGTGGCGTGCCGGTGGCGCGGAAGTGAAGGGGAGAGGCGCCGGCGACGGGGCCCCGGCCCCCTTAACGGTGCGCACACAAGCACACTCTCTCACACATACACCGCACGCAGAAGGCGCTCGATCGACGCGGGAAGTCGTAGTCGTTTCCGCCGCCCACCCCCGCTTCGTCCCTCCCCCTCCCGATCCGCTTCGCCCTGCGTCCACCCGTTCCTCCTCTTCCCCGTCCCGCCCTTTCCCACCAAGCTCTTCCCCGCCCTGGCCCAGCCTGCTCCCCCAGCCACCCCGTCCCTCCCCGCCCCGCCCCGCCCCGCCCCGCCCCGCCCCGCCCCGCCCCGCCCCGCCCCACCGTGCCCATTGCGTCTCTTCTCTCCCACTCTCCCGGCTCGCTCAGTCCCCTTCGCGACGTTGTTGTATCGTCGAGGGGCGCGGGGCTGACTCATGGGCCACCATCGACCTAGAAGTCCACCTCTCGCCTCCCTCAACGCCCATCTTCGCCGTTTCATGGGGGTCTCGGGAAATGCATTGGCCACCACGGTCATGTGGTACATCATCCCGTTACAAACATTGATTTTCAGTACTCGAGAGAGCACGAAAAAGGATTTACACTAGCGTTTTAAGCCAGTCGCATAAAAAGCTATTCTGAGAAAAAAATATCGAAACAAAATCTCCCAATAATGAACACTTTTCGAGAATTGAGCTTGATCTCATAATGGGAGTAAAATCACAAAATTCGTGTCTCAAAAAAATTTCGACAGGATGCTTGTTTCAAACTTCTTCCAGTCAAATCCTCGGAATAATCAACAAACAAAAAATAAATATTGGGCTAGTTTAGATGAATCATCGGATTATTTATTAAAAACTTGTGCGCCTGCCTTTATCATCCATCAACTCACATTTTCATTTCTTCCTTATACAGAGGAATATTTCCAGGTATTATGAAAATAGCAAAAATTAAGTGTTTTTTAAGGCAACGAAAATGAAAATCGGAACTATCGGCCAATTTCTTTTTTGTCAGTTGTCTCAAAAATATTAGGAAGACTTTTCTATATACGAATGGAAACTTTTCTCGAGAAAAACCAAGCGTTTTCAGACCCTCAATATGGATTTAGAAAATTAAAATCTACGAGAACGACCATTTTTTTTATTTCCTTAAAGATGTTGCTTTATCAATGGATCGAATTGAAGCACCTATTGTAATATTTTTAGATCTTTCGAAAGCTTGTAACATCATTGGCCATAACATGTTGCTTCCAAATTTACCTTTATATGGAATTCTTGGTGTTGCTCTAGACTAAATATCCTCGTCCCTTAAGCATAGATAGCAAAGAATAGAGAGTACCGTGCCGATACGAAATAACATTTACTTATCGTTCGAATAGGTATTGAAAGTCATAAAAATGACTATTGAGAAATTGGAATCTTCGACCAAAATTCCACATCTCGTAAGACCTTCGGGAAAAAACAGATGAAGAAATTACAAAAATAGTTGATTATCCTCACTTTTGTTCTGTTACAAAATATTATGACGTGATAGGTATTACTGCGACATTTTAATGGAAGCTAGGATACTGATTTCATTTCTTCTGTGCGTGTCATTTGGCATTCAGGATATGGAATTTATTTGGTAAGTACTGAAAATATGTGTGTGCAAAAAATGCTGTCTGTATTCCCAAGGCTGTGAATATGATTCCTTACATTTAATATTGTTAACAATCACAAATTACTATTGACGATGGGACTCCAGATTGTGAAAAATGAATAAGTTGCATCGTGACAAAACAGTAATGAGAGGCACAATGTCTCGTTTGCTCTTAGCAATGTTAATGGAAAAAATGATTTTCTATGTCCATCTTTGTCGATGATGGGATCAGTATTGGAAATTGCCACGCACAGTGCGTTCTCAAAAATTTTAATCGTAACTTTGACTCCAAGAATTCATTCCAGGGAACTGCGCATGTGTGCGCGCGCTTCCTAACCAAGGAGAACGTATTCAAATGTCCCGCTGTAGTTCAAGGGGTGCGTGCTCAAGAATATATGCCTTGGAAATTGTCAGCAAGAACATTGAATTATTTTCAGAAGCATTATGCAATTGTAGATAAAGCAGAGTAGCTCAGTGGCACGCGGACTTCCCTGAAAGTTTTGTTAGGACCAGGCTTAAAATGCTATTTTAAAGGTCGATGAGCCCTGACAGGAAGCATTTATCTTCGAATGAAATTAATGTCTCTGGTATTACTGCTAGACAAACCGTAATTGCGCTCGTAATTTAAAAGAGGTTGATGAAGTAAGAAATAATAAATACGTTAATAACAATGAATTCTAATTTATTGAGGTAAAATGATGTTCTATCTGTATTATATAACCATGTTTAATTTTCATTAAGGAGATAAAACGTGAGGAGTGGAAAGTTTCCACGATGTGAACTGCGCATCACGTTGTGGTGAAAAAGAACCATGAGAATTTGGCGAGAATTGTCTTGTTTCCAGAGTTACATATTTCTCAAATATTAGTATTTAGAAAAATTACAAAGACTATTTTTTGTCGATTTTCGTACAAGGTTTTTTGTGTGTATTTTTTGTCTTCATGTACCTGAATATCACTACAATTTCTTCTTAATGAAAGGGGTCTGGACGAAACTGAGATTTTTTGGTAATTTTTTTCTGTCAAAGAAAAATAGTTTTTGTAAATACTGACATTTTAAATATTGCATGTACCATACCTGCTGATTTCTGAGAATGTATTAGTGGTTCTCTAAACACAATTATGCCGCATTTGGATCATGGTACGGGAGGGGGGGTATTTTACAAAATCTTTATTTTGAATGTGAAAAATGCAAGTTATCAGTGTTTCTCTTGCCCGTTCAATTGAATGCATGAAGTTCCTGAGTCAGAGGAAATGCAGACACTAACAGCAAGATCAATAAAAGTATTTTTAACAAAAAGAAACATGGAACAGCCTACACTTTCGCTGCGGTCGAAATGACTTTTAGTTCGAGCGTGTACCGAACTCTCACTCCCAGAGGTTTTCGGAGAAGGGCGGTTAGTATTCTGTCTCTAGCGCATGTCTCAGGAAGAAAAAGAGATGTCCAGGGTGGAGAATGGCGGCATTTCTCTCTTGGGTTTCCAGCGAGAGCGTTGTATTTTTTATTCGTTGAAAATTCGCGTGGAGGAGGCAGCTCTCTGCCTTCTTTTAGTCGATAGTCCATGGCGGCCGACCCATATTACTTGCAACGGATGCACCCAGAAGATTAAGCGTAAAAAAATTATTTTTAGCAAGATATTTTTAGTAATATTTTCCACGCTATTTTTAATTCATTACTCAAAAGAGTTCCAGTTGTATTGCTGCAGATTTCCTTCACCTTTTACTTTATCGTGTTTAGAGTATTTTTTTAATGGAGACAACAGTCTCACATTAAGAAGTAAATATTATACCGCAGTAACATGAAATTTTCGACATAAACTGTGTTGTTACTATGTTCTTTTATTATTTTGCATCGTATGGCGAACAAGAATAGTTTCTCTTGATAATTTCATTCGATGCGAAATATAATTGATGGTGAATTGTTGTAATATTACCTTAGAACAGAATTTATAACTATGTTGTGAATTAACATAACATCTTAAAAATATTATTATTATTATTATCCAAATTTTCAAAAAAATGTGCTTCATCGTTTTTGGTTAAATTTTGTGTGAAGGACGTCTAAGAGAATGGTGCCGGTTTCATGTTCGTTGAAAACCCTGATTTTTCCAAAATTGCAAAAATTCAAATTTTTTTCGGCATCTTACTACAACTACTATTATTAATATAGAGATTTTTCCCTTAATAAAATCTGTTCCTTAAAGATAGATTTTTAAAGATGGTAATGCACAATATTTCTGAAATTTGAATACTTTTCGCGTAATTTTGTCTGAAAGTACGTGCGAGAAAGTACGTGCTGTTATAGCGCCACGAGCTTTTGAAACATTTTAGGAACGAACATCCTTAGGGCACAGTGCACTTTACATTAACTTTAAACTAATTTTAAAATATAAGTTTTTAAATGATAAGAAAGTTACGTTTTTATTGATTCTGTATAGAGAGTTCGATGCGATAAGGACTAATACCTTTGTATTTAAATTTGAAGGAGGGAAAAGAAAATTACGGAGGCGTCAGTTTACTCTTAGAAAAACGGGAACAATTTTGTCTGATATAATTTTCTTCCCGGATACTTATATCTGCCTATTACATAAGCGAGGCATAAACAAGAGCATCTTTCTTTTTACGCATGTTCGGTGTCCATGGCCTTGTCTTAATTCTAGATTTGAAGTAATCTTAAATTTGGGTAACATTCAATTGCTGAATTATGAGTCGTCATAACATTCGTAATCTATGGATAATCAAGGGTTACATTTTTTCGCCTAAGGCTATTATTCTAATGGAATAATCACACTAAACTACTTTCGAGGATAATTAGATTTTTTTCAATGAGAATATGTTTTCTGATTTTTGTCTCTGTAAACTTAATATTATATTTTCAAGAGAGATTTGTATTCTCAAATTGAGAATTAAAAACAAATGTCGGTATGTTTTCCATTTTCTTTTAATAACCTAAACTAAACATTGATCTAAACACAGGTTTTTCATTCACTGCCTCAATGTCTTTATTCAGGAGTTTTTTAAACTTACCACTCGCTTATGCAAGAGAGAAAATACTACCCACTGTGATTATATAAAAAATTATACAACACGTAAGGAGCTAATACAGTATCCGCGTGTTTTATTTTACACCTCGGCATTTATTGTTGATAGGATGGTTCTAAACATTGCGACTTTGAATTATTTATTTAATTATCATTTGCAAGTTTATGTAATATTTTGTAAGACACTGGAAAAACATCAAAGATTTAAATTTTTCAATAATTAAAAACATATTTCCCAAGATTCAGGATATGGTCATAATTGTTTTCGTAGACCATAAAGCAGCTTACATGAAGTTAATTTCTTCTTGGGACATATTATTCGAGAAATGCCGATAGCAGCAGCACTGTTTTAAGACTGTTTTTCTAGGTTGCTTTATGATATTTTTATGGACGGCGGCGACAATACGTGAGAGACGATGCTAGTATTGTCGCTGTAATGCTTCGTATTTCTTAGCGAAATAGCTCTAAAAGTCACCCACATGATTTCCTTCTAAGCATCGCGAGCACCTGGCCACACTCCGATAAGGAAAATACTTTGAGACTTGCCATAAAAAGCGGTTGCATGGAGCGCTACAGAGACCAGATTTCTGCATCACCAGAAGGTCGGGGAAGTTTATTCGTTCTCGTCCGTGGCTGCTAATTTTTATGAGCATGTGAAGCGACGTGATCACAAATTTACCTTACCAATTGCCTCAAAACCTTTAACGAGTTAATTTGATTACTAGTAAAATCATGAGGCCACCTTTCCTCTCCGATGTCTCTCGATGATATCATAATGAATTGTGCATGAAAACTGAGAAGTTTGTTCCTCCGTGTCAGTATCACAGAAATATTAATATGGGGATAAGAACGAATGACCACGGTGAATTTAGTACCGTAGGAATTCAGTAAAAATTTCGTTCCTTGTAGTCTGCGATTTTCTGTTCAAAATAGTATGAATAAATATAAATGTCACAACAATAATATTGCTTAGTAATGCTATAAATGTAATAATTATGAAATAGCGATGATATTAGTAAAAATAATGCATAAGTATGACAAATGCATAATAGGGCGAAGATTACACTTATGAGAGAGAAAATCAGAAAAGAACAATTAAGGTATCAAGTTTAAGGAATGCTTTGGTTCCAGTGTGTCATGCGTGTAAAAATGAAGTGAAAACACTCAATGATCAAAAAACTTACATGGAATGAACAGAGAACTGAGATACTGAGAAGGAATTTGAAACAGAAAGTCGTAAAAAAATGTGTTACGGCCAAATAGAACTGTCTATACATCTCTTTGTCATTTTCTGTTTTCAGATTACTGGCATAATGATCTTTATCGCTACTGATCAATTTGATTATGAGTCTGCGGCCCCATAACGTTGTGTCTAACGCCTTTACTTACCACGGGTACGCACAGTGGTTTAAATCTCGGCCACACCCCTTAAAATTACCGACTGACATTGGTTCGCGACCAGTTTTCAGGAATGGTACTGCAGTTTTCCGTTTGACGCATTCTACCACATGGAATGCCGTGCGGACATTCACTTCTCCAACTCGTACTCAAACCTCGCCAAAGGCCATGTGCCACTCTTTTACAAATAAGTAAACATTATATAAAAACGTTAATTCGAATACATAATACTTCGCATTTCCTGCGTGCCTGCTAATTTGGAAAAGTTTGTATACGCCTGTGTATGTGATGTAAAAAAGGATTTAAAAACACCGCGTCCCAAAAACCATACGCTCTCATCCCTTTATGATCGAAGTCTTGGAAAGGAATCTTCGTTTCGCCTCCATTCAGATCCACGCGCTCGACCAAAAACGCAAAGGAGCGAGCGAGTGAACGTCGAGGGGCGAGGGCATGAGGAGCTTTCTCCAGGTGGGCGCTGTGCAAAAGCAGACAACGTGCGCGGCCACCGCCCCCCCCCCGCGCACTCCTTAGACTCAGGCCCCACACGAGCCCAAGCCCAGCCCCAGATCCAGACCAAGACGCAAGCCTAAGCCCGAGCGCCGGCCCGGCGGAACCCCAGCCGCCAAGGTGCGTCTCAAGAGCACACACGTCCCGACCCCGTCCCGTCGGGAATATTTATTGCGGCGATAAGCATTCTTACGCTTTCTCCACGCGTCATGCGCGGAGCGCGCGCGCGCTCGCGCAGGAAGGTCACCGGTGCCCAGCTGTCGCCGACACCGTTGGCGCCTCCGCGTCTGTTCCCGCCCACCCCGCCCTCCACCCTCCACCTCACCCCCATAAGCACCCCTTCTCACAGTCAACGACTTACCCCTCTGCGCCACCTCTTTCACCCATCGTCCCTCTCCGACCTTTCCTTCTCTGTCCTTTACCTCTCCTAAATCAATTTTTACTTTCTCGACCTACAACGTACATACGGATTGAAGAGAAAGTATTGTAATACTGCGGCCAAAATCGGTGATTTTTCATCAGAAAAACTCATATTCTGGGGCACTGGTACCGAAAAAGCGGATAAATTTTGTTTCCGTATGTAGTAATCACTGTGATCAACACTTCTGCCTAAACTGTCCAGAAACTTTTCTTTAAAATTGATAATTTCCCCTCGATCTGACCGAAATCCAGGCCCTGCGTACTTGAATTGATTTGCGCGGTATTTTATATGAAGCATCAACATTTTCTCAAAACTAGCTCCAAATTTTTGGTTTAATTTTTTTCTTTGATAAAATACGCTTAAAAATGGCTCAGGTCTCAGCTTTGTACAACTCTGAATTTTCGAAAATTGCAACAGTCAATTTTTTTTGCTGCCTATTCCTACATTTTTAAAGAAAAAAATTTCCTTGATCGAATCTGTTCTTTTAAAGACCGATCTTTAAGTCAAGTCATGTGAAAGTTTCCGAAAGTTGTGTTGGCGTATTTTCTCGAAAATGGCTCCAAATGTTTTTCTCAAATAGAGCTCATAATAGTACGTTCAATAAAATGAGCGTACTATTAAATAGTATGCTCATAAAATTGGCGCTGGTCTGATTTTTGGTGAAGTCTCTGTATTTTTGATAATTGCAAAAAATTAACATGGCAAATCTACAATATTGATGATAGAGATATTTTTCCTCAATGAAATCTGTACTTTAAAACTAGTTCTTGAGTTAATTTCGAACAAAATCTCTTTGACATTGTCTTTGAAAATTGCAACTGCAAATGTTTAAACTTTGATTTTAAACCGTTGGGAAGGTTGAGTTTTGCTATGATACTGGTGGTGTAGTGAGTAAAGTGATGGTGTGCTAAACTTAAGACACTGAGCCCGAATCCCCTTGTGGAAAAAACATTTTTGCTTTTTGGAAACACTTTTGCAAGTTCAAGATGTTTTATAATATTCCATAGCCGTTAAAAATAATGCTAGAAAGTATGTGCTGTTGGAGCTCCGCTAATTTTACTGCGCAGCTTTGATGACGCGTTTTAGGTTCAGGGACTTGATCCAGATTGTTGTAAAGAGGGACTTTTAACACTGATTTCATTTGTAGTTAATAGCAAAGAGTTTATGGTCAACTAAGTTTAGTTCAGAGTATTGCTGCTGACCCTGCAGCGACTCTGACCGAGCTGTCATTGGGTTTGTGTCCCGACAGTAGTGGATTTTCGACACTATCTAACTTGCTAGGCCGAATTCATCCGCTGTCTGGAGGAAAATTCTACCGGCCGGTTGTTCTGATCGATATTTTCCCGTGGTTTCTTCAATGAATACCAAGCGAATGCCAGAGCAGTACCCTAACAGACCTGCCAAAGACCGCTCGCGATCTTTCCTTCCTCTTCTTCGCCTTATCGTCTCTCCCCGTGTACATTACCATTCACTACACTATCAAACATGACGGTAGACTTATCGTATCTTACAGCTTCTCCTATCTGACGCGATGCCCCGGTAGAGGTGGGAATCCCCGTAAATCGACGTCTGGGGCGGCGCCGGATCCAGCATCCAGCATGGGAGGTAAACCGCCACCTGCCGCGATAAAATATTCACTGCACTAACGTAACTAATGACCATATAGTAGTTAATATGTGGAAACAGTGAATCATTGTTAGAGTGTTGTGTAATCTGAACATCAAAAGTATTTAATTGTCTAATTCGTTTTAATAAACTTTTGTTGTTTATAATATTGCTTGTTAACTAATTGTTATTACTCTTGAATAAATCGTGCACGAGATGCTAAACTCACTCAGTATTTTATCTTGTGTTGCTCAAACAGAAATGATTTGCCTCTGCGTTTAATTGTTTATTAATCATCATAAAATCGGCTTTGCTTTCACGCCTGCTATAGCCTCTCTGTTGCCGCTTCCTCCATCACGCCAGGCATTACCACTTCCATTTTACAGGCAAAACGTCATCATCCCTAACCGTCGCCGTAAATGTTGCCGTAGCTTCTACAACTGGCTTTGCCACTGTGTCGTCTTTGCTATCGTGAACGTGGTCGACGATCATTACTGCACTTGGCGCGCCCCTGAAGGTTAGCATGGCTTTCGGGCTGGTCGAATGACATTGAACCGAATGAGCTGACCGCGTGTGCCAACGTAACAGTCTGAATGTTAAACGCCGGTGTCGCAAGGTCCCTTTTCCTTACTTCGGGTCAGCCTCATTCAATGGTCTTCGTTTGATACTCTCAGAAGATTAGGGATCATTAAAAATTAGCCTCCGACGTCATGATGTATATTTGTGACCAAACTGGGAAGACTATTGTTGGTTTTATTGTTGTTGTTATTATCATCATTAGTATTACGCGGAGATCTCTATCTCTTGATTTTGCACAATGCCCTGAAATTTTAGTGTGTGTTCCCTTTAATTTTATAACATTCAGATTATTGTGCTGTGTTCGCTCCTATTTACAAAAAATGCAAGGTCCCTTTCCAATTACATCCAGTTCAACTTGGTGTAATAAGCAATGTTTACTGAGCTAATAAAGATAAGAAAATCGTTACTCGTATTAAATGCCTTTGTAATTACATAAACGAAACGGAAAAACCAGGCCGACCTACGTGTCTGCAAAAACGTAGCTTAGTATGTCAGAACGCAAGGGCACTTTTTACACGTAATCATTTCTTTTTTTAATGTTTCGCGAACGTATGTTGTGGTTGTTTATATGAAATGGTTTTGATGCATTTCTCAAGATCGGGAGCGAGCGAAATTGAACGATTTCAAGTGTGTTTTTGCAATATCGTAGCAAGAAACGGCCTTGAACACGTTGGTCGCGTGCGGTATCAAATTAGTAAGAATTAATCATCGTTCCCTTTCATCCAAACGCCGCGCATCTTACGTAGAATACATTAGGCGCCAAAAGGACAGCGTGCGCACCTCATAAACGACATTTGCATGCGTGAAGACATCCTCAACAGCTGCGTCAAGGGCGAGCGCTCTCTGGACCGGCGCAGGTGTTGGCTGCGGCGCCAATGCGTGGTGGAAGAGGAGGTAATAGAGTAGGACTCCTGAAGGAAATGATTTTTAAATACATTCACCTCTATTTTGCTAGTATCACGAGTTTATCTTTACTCGGTTGTAATTCATTGAATATTCCGCGGGGTATCATCGAGCATTTTGGAAGATCCCCGCACTGTTTTGGAGACACGGATATAAATGATTGCGTAAGAGGTGGTTGAAATTTGTAATTGAGTGATTAAACATAATAAAAGAATAAAGAATGTATTTTTTAGGTAAGTTTTTGTTTTCAAAAAGCTTGTTTTTTCGTACTAAAGCATCTTACTGACGTGTTTCTTTTCCTGTTTTTTTCCCTTCATATTTACTCCTCCCATATTGCAGAAGCACAAGTTTGAAATCTCCCTTTTGCGAGCGTATTTTCGTGGGCTTCCCCCACCGCTGCTACAGTGGCAGATTTCTTGGCCTACTGCGCGCACGTGATTCGTCACCCTCCCCCAGCAAAGAGGAGCTGTTAGTCATCACTGTCACGGCAACCTTCGCTGTCCCTTTCGTCATTGCCGTCCTCAGAGGAAGTGTCCCGAAAAGAAACAATAGTTTTGTCCACTTCTTCGTTCATGATTATGTCTGTTTTCATATCGTTCGCTTCGATTTTCTTCATATGTTTCCAACACTTCTTTCATTGAATTCTTTTATTGGACAAAATTTAGAAAATAATGTTCCGCATACATTTTCTTTAACTTAACAGTGTGGTACCGATGCTTTGTTTATCAACCCGTTTCTTAATGCAACCCCAAACTAATTCGATGAGAAGGGGATGGTAAGAATGGTAAAATGGCTTGATGTTGAGGCCACATTACCTGCGAACGGTTGTCTTAGAAACAAGTACGCACAATATTACGCCTGTGAACTTCACTTGAAATTAGACTTATGCTAAGACGCACCACACTACACAGAATGAAAACGAAAGGGATATGACTGAGGACCAGAGGCGATGCTTCCTATACATGTTTGTTTCACTGAAGCCTAATATGTTAAGAGTCAGCGTTTGTGCATAAACTGCTGAAATTGTTTTGAATTGGGTAGCTGACACTTCTACTGCGCGTTGGGTCAGGCACAACAGCCTGCCTATGCATTCAGACCCCCCTTCCCTTTCCCCCGGTGGGCGCGCAGAGCGAGTGAAAGAGCGATATTTTCAGGGGAAGTAGCGGTTGATGGTGGGAGTCACCCCTCCTCATGCATGCGCATTCGAAGGGTGATTACTAACTTGTTCAGCTTTAGTAGGTATTTTGAACAACTAGTATGTTTGTCCCATTTTTATTTCGATGCGTTATGAAATGTTATTATTAATATGATATTAATATAGTTATTATTATAAATTATTGTTTTAATATTGTTTTGTAACATTACAAAAATTTTCCACATACAATCTTTTTTTTTCTTCAAAATTTAGTACTTTTAATATTAAATGCTTTTTGTATACAGTACTTCTGAATGTGTCTTAATTGTGTATAAAATATGTGTTGAATAATTATTCTTACTTGTTTTCTCTATTGAATCAATCGTTTCTAATAGTATTACATCAGAGAAATCCTACTACACAATGGTTTGTTTCGTTTCACTCGTAAATTGGAAGCACCCATCTCCAAAACATTTCGATGACAAGTAGAAATAGTGTTTCAAATTTCAAACTGACAGAAGCGTGTACCTGCAACTCTCGAAGACTGAAAAGGCGAGTCTGTTTGAAGTGACCAAAATAGGGCCCCTTGTAGTTGAAGTTATATTTAAATAACCCATACTGAGGGCGTCGGTCGTTTCTAATCCGTAGTAATCGCGCGTTTGCTGAGGTCTCAAAGGAGCTCTAAAATATGCTCCGTAAGGGAGCGACACTGAGGGACACGCCGCACCGACTTTAGTTCTACAACCCCAACCGGCCCGACCCGAGTCACCAGGTTCTTTTAATTGATTGATTGATTGATTGATTGATTAGTGTTTCAAGGAACGGCAATTGCTACGGTAATTTGTCCCGTAAGTGTAGATCATGCTTTTTATCGCGGGACGTGGCGCTGTTCATCTTCCGTTGAATGACGAAATCCGTCGACTTATGTATACGTCGGCTTGCGGGGTTTTCCCCAATCGGGCATTTCCCACCATCGGAGCACCGCCCCAGCCTGCACAATTTCAAAGCCTCCAACTGGTCTCCCGGCATGTGGTAGTGTCCTGCGTGTAAGAGTGCAAAAGGGGTGACAAGATAAGGAAGAGAGGAAGGAAAGATCGCGCGCGGTTCGTGGCCCTTTTGTGAGAGAACTTTTCCGGGATTCGCCTGATGTTGATGGGAGACACTCGGGACTCGACCCTAGGGCCTCCCGATCAGGGGCACTGCAGTTATATAAGTTGATACCCTGAGCCACCTTTTTTACAAATTTATTTTCTTTTGGATAGAACAATACAAAGATCAGTGTTAATACACTCTACATTTGTTATAGTTGTTTATATGTACTTACAATTAACTTACAATAATCTTACAAATAATCTTAAAATACAACTTACATTACTACTAGGGAGGTAGAGGTATAATATCTCTACTTTGGATCGAGAACTAAGACTTTATTTAGGAATATATGAAAAGGAAATTTATTTTTAATGCGGGTTCTGTGAATTGGGTTTTGGCACAGTCTTTGCGGGGTTAGTTGGGGTATATTTGGTATGTTTTGGAAGAAGTGGGTGCATAAAAAGATAATGTGGTTGGTAATCGGTTCTAACTGGAATTATTTATGGAGCTGTGCATTGGAGACGTACCATGGGGCATTCGTGATGGTGCGCAGGAACTGATTTTGGATTACTTGCAGTTTTTTTGGTGTTTGATTTAGCTGCGCTGATCCAGACTGGGCATGTATATAATAATAGTGGTCGTATGATATATATAAAAGAATCGTATATATAAAAGAATCGTATATATATATATATAAAAGAAAGTCGTGTTAGTTACACTATTTATAACTCAAGAACGGCTGTACCGATTTGGCTGAAAATTGATGAGCAGGAAGCTTAGAGCCAGGAGACGGACATAGGATACTGTTTATCCCGTTCGACAGCGTTCCTGTGTGAGAACGCACGTTTTCGCACGTTTTCGCGTGATTTCGCATGTTTTCGCGTGAAAGTACTTAACTGAAGAGTGCAACCTATGCACCAAAATACAGGAACAATAATGAATGATTAATCTACTTAATTTTTTAGTTGTATTTTCTAATAAACAATTTAACTTAATAAATTCCAAAATCTGCTTATTTATTGCCTTTAACAGCCGGTCCCTATGATTACAGCTTTGTATTTCTCACTTAAACAAAAATCAATTCCAAAAAAAACCGTTCTGCTACGTAATAGATTTTTTAATTATTTATTTAATATCAGAGCGTTTTATTTTAAATTCTTCTTTGTTTGAGAGAAAAACGCAAATCTGCAATTGCTTTATTATCACGAGTGCAACAAGGATAGTACAGTTTCTCACCGTGTGTGCGACGCGAGAAAAAGATGGGACCGGCTGTTAAGGCGGAACTGAGTTCGCCGGGTCAGCTAGTTTTGTATAGAAGTAAGGCAGTAATTTAGCTGATCTATTTATTATTGGTTTTAGTTGGTGTAATTTAATTTTTGCTTGTAAGACTTTATTGTCGATGTGATTTTTCCAATTGAAGCGTGTGTCTAAGAAAAGGCCTAGATATTTTATAGGTTTGTTATGCGGATGCCATTCTACAGATTCTTGATTCAGTTGTAAGACGGTGGAGGGATGAATGGTCTCAGGGAAAATATTTTGGCTGCTGTTTTTGACGGGTTGAGTTTAATTTTATTTTTGGCTGTCCAGCTGTCGATTTGATTTAGGTATAACTGAAGTCTAATTTTTATTGTGTTTATGGCGGGACCTGATGAATATATAGCCGTGTCATCTGCAAATTTGGCGATTTTTTTATCACTACTTTTCGGAAGGTCGGCTACGTACAAGTTATAAAGAACGGGAGATAACGGGGAGCCTTGGGGGAGGCCAGCCTTGACCGCTTTTGGATTAGAGTGATGGTTATCGACTGTAACTGCAAATGTTCTATTGTCGAGGAAGCTGGATATGATTTGTGTAAGATAAAGTGGAGTGCCTATTTCTTTTATTTTATAGTTTAAAGCTTGGTGCCATGTTCTATCAAAGGCCTGTGAGATGTCGAGGAAGATTGCTATTGTATGATAGTGTTTTTGAAATGCCGTATGGATGGTTTCAGTGATTCTGAGTAGTTGGGGATGCATGGGTACTTTTTCGGTGAATCCCATTTGTTCCATGGTATGGCCTTGGTGTGTGTTATGGAGATGGATTTTGAAACGTTTTAATATTATTTTTTCTAATAGTTTGGATAGCATGGGAAGCAGACTGATTGGTCGGTAACTGTTAGAGATGCGTTCTTGCTTGGGTTTTGCACCGGAAGAATGATTGCATGTTTCCATACTTGCGGAAAGTAACCAAGTCTGAGGCAGGAGTTGAATATATTGGTCAAATATGCAATGGCTGTTCGGAAAAGGTTTTTTAATATTAAGTTGTTAATTCTATCATATCCAGGGGCGTTCTTAACAGGTAGTGATTTGATGATTTTATTTATTTCTTTACGGGATGTGAAGTGTATTTTATGATGTGAGCCATATGTCTTTTCATTTACTGTTTTACTAATTGTGAGATGACTAGGGTGCGGTTTAGTATTATTTAGAGTGAATGTGAATGCAAAGTAATTTGCTACCTCTTCGGCTTTGAGAGCAGGCGTATACACTTTTCTTAAGGGGGAGTCTAATGGAGGGGATGGTATTCTTTTTCCTTAATATTTTGTTTGTGAGTTGCCAAAGGGATATGTTGTTAGTTTAGTGATTGAAGTAGTGTTTGAAATTGCTGATTGTTGAAGTTTTTGATTGATTTCCGTACAATATTTATTAGTGTGTTAAATTCTAATTTTAGCCCTGGTGTTTTTAGTTGTGACCATAGTTTGCGGGTTTTGTTTTTGATTTGTATTAGTTTCACTATTTCTGGGGGACGTTTATATTTTTTATCATTGTTGGTACTCTTTGGTTTCAATTCGGCCTCTTTAATTGTGGTGTGTATTATGGTGGTTAGTTGATTAATTGATTGCTCTATTTCTTGGGGGGTGGAGAGAATTTTGAATTTAAGTATTATTGAACTAGTTATCGTTTGGAATTTTTTCCAGTCAATTTTTAACGTGTTTGGATTTGGTACTCGGGCGTGGGGTGAGGGTATATTGAGGGTTATTGAGACCGGAATGTGATCCAAATCAAGTTCGAATAATATAGTAGAATGTAGTTTTATTTTAGAGTTAGTGATTGCGACATCGAGGATATCGGGATTTCTTAAGCGATCATGTGGGTAGTAAGTTGGGCCTGGTGGTGAAATTATTTTTAGATTAGTACGATTTAGTATTTGGGCTAGTATTTTCCCATTAGCGTTGGTGTTCGAACAACCCCAGTTAGTATTTTTAGCATTTAAGTCCCCTAGAAGTATGGTGTTATTTTGTTGAAATAGTTTATTGTCATTGCAGTCTAGTTTATGATTTGGTGGATTGTATGCTGCAGTTATTGCCCATATTTTATTTTCAGTTTCTACGTTAATAGCCACAGTTTTAATATTACCAGTACAAGGGATAATTATTGGGTAATGTTTAATATTTTTATTAATGAGTGAGCCACCTAAACCGGTCCGGTTTCGTTTAATTCACTTAGCGATTAAAGACCAAAATTACGATTTGACGAGTTGGTTAACGAATCTAAATGTTTCTCATTTTCTCTATGCAAAAATGTTTTCATTGAACGCTTCAGACGGCTGTACCGTTTACAATACCTGGTTTCGCATAAGAGTCGCATCCGTTCCCTCTTTTCGATTCTGCTGCAAGGCCAATGACTTTCGAGATGCGTATTGGGAATATGGGCTTACGAATCACGTGACTGATGTGATTCCACAAACGCATGTGGAATACAAGTCTCAGCTCCAATAATTTCATTCATTGTCTACCAGGTGCGCTAGCTTATGGACTTCGCGGAAGCAGTTCAAATTTTCTTCACCAGGATGCTTATATAGCAGGTTGTTAAATAGCTTAATAAGGAGTTTATGCAGGCCATAGCGGACAGAACTATCGATCTTCTGCGCAAGCGCAGATGCAGAAAATTGATGCGAAACTTGTACTGCACATGCTCAGAATATCGATAGTGCTTTAATATTCGAGGGTGCACTAACTCCCTAATTAGTATAATTTCTTCTTTAAGGTTCTATACAATGTTCTCAAGTTCGAATTTGCGAGAATTACATAGAACATTGTTTCAACTGTGAACAGTATGGAACGTGATAAGTTTTGTAAAACTCTACTTTAAAACAATATTTCATTATTAAATTTAGTAATATATCACACTGTTGTTCATCCCCAAGCTATGCACGTATGTAACTGATACTGTACCTACGTGTGTATGTATGTGCTGCGTGAAAATGTGAGTGTGTGACGAAAGGGAAAAGTGTAATCACGAAACAGAAGAGTGTAATCACGTTTTATTAAAGAAAATGAGTGTACAGTACAAATTACGTCCATTGTGTTCTTGTAGTATAATGCATTGACGTGTACTTGTGTACAGTTGCAATAGTGATTAATGCGTAGAAATGTGTTCTGGATGGTGACGAAACGCCAAGAAATTAACCCGAAACTGTCAATGGGGTCTGAGCACCAGGTCCCTCCCTGTAAGTAGTGAAGGTAACCAGTGTTTTATTGATAAACTATCTGCTACTCTTATGGTATCCCCTACTCGATCTTTCAGTAGGCGCCTCTGGTTAACAATGGAATAAAGAGATGAGATAGAATGTCCTTTCATACACAAAAAGACAGATCTGCTGGAAAATGGGTTTGTTGGCAATAGTAAATAAAATTTAATTTCAATAAATATAATTTTCAGTGGGGATCTAGACGACTTCTCCCGAAATGAGCTATTGCAGTTTGCTGACTGAATTTTGGCGCTGAGGTTTTTTGATGATGGCAATTTTAGATAATTCTTACACAGGTAATTCATCCCGCAGAAATGCATTCTAAGAAACGTTGTGACGTTGTCTTCTTACTTTATTGTATTTGCTGACCAGTATTATTCTTTTGGCGTGTAAACGATAGAGAAATAATGCCAATTTTTTTATTATTAATATTCTTGGTAGAAAATGTGTAAGGGTGACGATGATAGAGGATTTTATTATTAATATTGTATATGAAATGTTGAACACGTTTTTATGTCCGATTTGAATACATTATGTTTACGTTTAACTTTTTATTATATTCACCAGTATTATCGTCTTCTTTTTTCAGTAGTGTGCCACAATGTAAGTTTTGTGTCACTAGCCCTTTACATACATGTGAAATAGATGAAGACTGGAGATTAGTTTTGGGAGTGATTTAGAGTTGCATATAGTCGTAAATTCATCCTTGCTTTTTTGTTAAAGATATTTTATGTGTTTTAACTGAGTGTTGGGCCACAACCATTGATATATCTGCAACAGCAAACCCAATCTTTCTTTTGTTTATCATTTACAACTTGCAACACAGCTATAAAACGCGCTGAAACAATACAAGCCCACAAGGCTATATTTAGAAAACGTTTGAAGCCAGAAATACTGATGATGGTGCTTGAAAACACTAACACGCCTTCGAAAAAAGAGTTGTCACTGCAACAGCTTGCAACCCACAGTTACAAACGGGAAGTTGGTACAATTGCTTTCGCTCAAGAGATGCCAAAAACTTTACCTAATATGTATATTTCATGCTTCGCTTCTGAGCAGTACTGACCTACCTCTCTCGCGAATAGTCGCCCCGCTCTGAGAGTGAAAGTGACACGCCCTTAGCGCTAGCGGAGATGCGACACATGTTCAATAGCCTAACAGCTATATTGTATTCATGACAGTGGCAATGTACATAAACCATTCTAATAGTGCAAGAACTACAACTCAATAATAGTGCATGTTTAAAAACACAGGGAGCAGACCATTCGAAGTACCCTCATGGCACTCCACAACATTGCCGTGGAGGCCGACGACAAAGAAATGGAAAACGAAGTTTGCTTCACTGAAGAGCAAGACGTGCGATTAAAATTACAAATAGAGCAGGAGTTCATTTAACAATTACAATTACAGATACAAGAACAGCAACAAGCAAACCAAACATCAACTTCATTAAACGCAACTGCCACAGCAGGCCTCGTCTTCTCGCATCGCTGGCATCAGAGGTAACGCAACAACGTAGTGGCCGATCAAAAAGGAAAGAAAGAAGGAGAAGAAGAAGAAAAGCCAGCGGATACTGCACCCAAACCCCTGCAGGCAGTGAGTTTGTTACTAACAATTGTAAACGCCCATCTAATGTTACTCCAAATTATATTTTACACGTCCCACTTAAAAATAGATTTGATCCATTTACAGACCTTGATAACATTAACCATCCTCAAGTTTCGTGCCGAAATAAAATCGACCAATATATCTGTATCAAAAAGTAGATTATGATTTCACAAAGACGCAGTAAAAATCTAAAATCAGATTATCAGATTACTCCTTAGAAGCTCGTACGAATTATACGAAAACCCAAACGATATCCTGTGACGACAGGGTGGAAGAGAAATGGAAACATTCATCCAAATATTTCTGAAATAGCTAGATTGGAAGAATTGAATTTTCAGGGTTACCCAGCAAACATAGTGACACGGGTATACAAATCACGATCACCAACTTTTCTTGTGTCAGTTCTGTTAGAACACGCAGACAATTGCAGACACAATTCTTACTCTTCTTCATCAAAGTATAAGTTAAAAGACGCCGAACCGAACCAGTACAATGCCTGATATGCCTGGATTTCGGGTGTACAAAAAAATTGTTGTCGCCAACGTGCGTAAGATGTACATTACACCATCATTGGTCACAATGTCCGTTCCCTATCGATGTACCACCGAAATGTGTTGATCATTATCCTGACAACAAGGCCACGGACCGCGCGCTAACTTTCCTTCCTCTTCCTTGTGCTATCCCCCCCTCCACGCACTACACCACCACACGTGTCGGGAGACCAGTCGGGAGCTTAAAAGCTTGATCTGATTGAGGCGGTGCTCCACTGATGGCAGCAATTGCATAGAAACATTATTGGGCTAACTGCTAATTGGACAAAAATCACATTCATTTTTTAATGTCTCTTTTCAACTGTATATTCGTATAGCGACCACTGTCAGCATTGTGCTAACTGTTAGGGGAACACACAAGGACAACATGAACACACAGAAACATACATGCGTGGAGCGGGATACGAACCCACCATCCTTCAAGCCGAGGCAGCCACGGCCCTTAACCTCGGATTTAGCAACCTCGGCCTTAGCAACCTCGGCTATCCTCCCGGCTTAAATTCATTGTTCTTCATTTTTTTGTGTAATTAATGTTGAGTTGGCTTGAGATAAAGCTGGCACAACCACAGACGGTTACTATAAAAGTAAATATGCCTCTCTTAATAATCATTTGGAGAGCACAGGAAGACTGAAGGCTCCTTCGGCTTGAAGTGTCGCGGGTTCGTATCCCGTCCCGGACATGAATGTTTCTGTGTGTTTATGTTGTCCTTGTGTGTTCCCCTTACAGTTAGCACAATATTAACAATAAATCACAGAGGTCACTACACGAACAAACAGTTAAAAAGCGACCTTAAAAATGAATGTGATTTTTGTTCAATTAGCAGTTAAATAGATGTAAATTATACTCACTTTTGTGGTTATGTTTGTACAACTTACGGGAGGAACGTATTGAAGTGTTCGATCCATAGTTAGTGCGTCACCCGTCGCACGTGCGGTCATCCTTGAATTTGGCGTACGTTCGAGAAACAATGATTTTACAGTTAACTTGTTAATGAGCGTAACCCTGATGTTCAATGTGCATTGATTTGTGTAAAGAGCTGTGTAAAGAAAGTGGGTTGTTTTCATTATTTGTGTATTTCATTTTAAAAGAATTATTGCCAAATAATCACGAGTTCTGTATCATAGAAATGTAGGAGTATACGGGACGTCATTCTTCGAATTCTAAAAGAAGTTCATCTTGCTTTTATTAAAGATATCGTGCTATTTATTTTTCGACCATGTCGATATCTTCCTAGATCCAGTCGTATTTATCCCAGAGAAATTATCGTGTGTTATTATGGGGATCAGCTTTTCGGCTGTATCCCTTGATAAGACAAGGTTGTTACGCCTTGAATTGTGAAGTACGAGGTGCATGACCGATGATAAGGGGTGAAGGAATAATCACAAATACGACCATGCCTACGCTGGGCTCGAACCAGCAGCTTCCTCGGTGCAGATGCCGCAATCGTCTGCGCTACGGGGCCGACTTTTATTATTATTATTATTATTATTATTATTATTAATAATAATAATAATAATAATAATAATAATAATAATAATTTATAATACAAAGTATTTCGAAATACACAACCGGATCGCCTTTCATGTAGATTGCGGCACAAAGTCGTTTTCACGAGAACAACTATATTGAATTATGCAAGTCTACGTTCTGCATTAATGACTGTGATAGTCGATTATAATGGTAACAACTGTTTAGCAATTCATTGAAACTGAGAATTTACAGACGTAGTATTGGTTTGGCACTTAGTATTTCCAAAAATGCACAACGATAAGAGTATGTATTTCTTAATTTACGAATTGTTAGTTTTCAAGCAATTCTTATAAATCCTCTTGTGTATATCCTCTGATGTAATTACGAACAGAGTATTCACTTGGTTTTTGGTGTTGTATTTTAGGTGGCATATTGCCTTACAAAAAAAATGAGAAGAGGTTTAAATCTGTTCCGTTATCATTTGATGCATTGGAAGTATGTTGTAAACGTTCTACTACATTAATTGTATTTGAAAGTGGATCTTTTCCTTGGTCTTATTGACATTAATATGACACTGAGGTACTTATGTATAATAAAGTAAAAATGTTGTTTAATACATTCGAAGCTACGAAATACCGTTTTTCTTTTGATGTAATGTCTAATAATTACATAGAATGATTTCTTTGAAAGAAAAAAAAACAACGAATATTTCATACGTTTATAGCCGATCTTTCTCCTCTTTTGCCCTGAGTTTCATTGCTTATTTACAATATTAACAGCGTAATTTAAAGATCTGTCGTATTGGTTTTATAGTTTTATTTATTTTTTTGAAGTTTGCAAACAGCGTTACACCGAAATCGTATTTGCGGTCTCCGTATGTTTCCATATGGACTAATCCTCCACTCCGCAACTCACTTACATATTCCCGGCGGACCGAAATATTGAGTGCTTTAAAATTGAAACTCGCCCATCCAACAAATTATCTCTGTGTAAACACTGTGAGTTTTCTTATTTGAATAGCTCAATATAAAGCTATGAAACATGGAAAACACGTTCGCGTACGAAATGTAAACAAAAAACTCCCTCTTCGTTTCGTGCATTATCAAAGATTCAAATTCTACAAAATCTGTTTAACAATTCTTTTTATCAAATACGTTTGTTTCAAAGCGTAGCTTTTCACTTTGGCGTTTTGGTATTTCTCATATCCATGAGGAATTCTCTCAATTTTCATCAGTCTATGATGCCAGTATTTTGTGTGAACAAAAAAGGAACGATGCCGGTGGAACCGATGTGTTGAAGGGAGGGGACGTTCAGCAGAACGAGAGCTACATGCATCTCTCTTGACACAGCGGATTCTGATCGACACATGTCAGACGCAAATCCAGTTATGGCCAACGTTGAATTTCCGGTAGAACCCATCACTCACATTGAGAGAATGGTTTCGAAGCACTGTAATCGTTGTCGTCTCTTGCTCTACATATAATTATTTCATTTCCCCAACAGTTTAAAATTCATTATCAGATGATTTTACATTGCCAAAACATGCCGTCACTTAACTACTATTATGGTAAAGACTCGTACACAAAAAAATAGATGTAGGTAATATTTCTACAATGTTACATGAAACTCTATCTCAGGGGTTCCCAATGGAGTCAGTATCGACCCCCTTTTGGGGTCGATGAAATTTTAAAGGGGTCAGTGGAAATTAAGGGATCGACTGGGAGTCTATAGCCAAATGTGAACTGACAACTGATCTGTATAATAAAGATCACGATCCCATTGATAACAAAAATAATATTAATGAAATTGATATTTAATTTTTTGTCATAAAGTTACAAAAATCTAATTTGAAATTACAAAGTTGTTCTTGTTCTTTCGTATCCATCATTCAACGTTAGGATGTTAAGAGATTATAAATACGTCTTCACAACCTTACTCTATCGCGCACGAAAATATTGTCCGCAATTCGCAGTGGCGAAATGTGTTGATTAGTTTTTAAAAAACTCTAAACATAGATTTCTTTTCTGTAACCATTCCACAATATATGCTTAAGAGTTGTATATATTAATAAATTAAAGATGTTATAGTAATTTGTGTTGTAAATTTTCAATTAAATCTAAGTAGACTTCGTATTCAAATCCAAACTTATGATAGGATAGATTCGTAGACGGGGGATTGTATTCAACAATTCGTGTTGAACATAGACAGTTGTGAGTTGGTCCCCACCTGTGGTGCAGCACAGGGAAAGTCGCGATCACGGAATAATTTGTTTGCAGTTTTTTTTATGAAACCTTGAAGTAACTTATAATACTCCGGAGACATTTTGCAAACCGATTTTGACATGAGATAAAACGGTAGGAGAGACATCAACACGATCATCGAATAGACAGCATCAAGACAGAAGATTTGAAGTTCACCCGAGAAATCAATGATGCGCGCGAAGATCATAGTAAGCTCATGATCATGAAGCTCATAGTAAGATCATGAATTTTAGTTCTTGACTGGACGGAATTACAATTACTGTATACGAGAATAATAAGATCAGATCGTTTATGAGGTGTAACAAATTTGCAATAAGTGTTAAGTTATGTATTTGAAGAAAAAAGACATAATTTGTAGCTAGTTGCCATCAATTCTAAATAACCCGTTTTAATTAACAAAACTTCCAGACATCGCAATTCTACATAGGTTTCCACGTCCACATACGACAAGTAAAGAAGGTAGCATGTTGTATGTCGAAACCCATAAGCAAAAACGATATTGAATCTAGATAACACCATTTAGTAGAGGGCTATTTTTTTAGCATAGCAGGGCAAATAAATGAAAACATATTATATATAGATCAATATTATACAAGCTTCAATAGCGTGCCCAAGAAATTGTATGCTATATGTTAGTGCGTATTTCACAGTGTAAACTAGACCCATTCCCTCAAGCACTTTTGTGAAAACTGCATTGCTATATCCTCAACCGTCCAAAAATTGCAGGAGGTACTAAAGTTAGGTGACTCATCCTGGATATAAATATCTGCATAAAACATTGTTTTATGCAGATACATTGTCTTAAAGCTGATTGATATTATAATAGATTTTGTAATATATTTTACATTTACAGTAACCGAAGAAAAGGAAAATGTATCCTCGATACTTAGAGATTTAAAGACTGTAAAAATTGATGGAATATTTTAATAAAATGCTTTAAACTAACTTGTGTTTTCAGACTAATGTGCCTTTGATTTTAATGTTTTTAATAATGACTGTGTAAAAACTTGTGGACCAAAACCTATTAATAGAAACTTAATGACAGACTCATAGACAGTTGGATTTCATATATAATTACGAACATCTATTCTACACTTCTACAGTAACGTATTGGTAATACTAGATGCCAACACCGGACGTTGACTCAGATGTCTTGGAAATCATTTGAATTTCATCCCTCTTGGAACTTTCAGGTTTAGATATTACGCCCAACGTTCTAGAATCTACTTTCTTTTTATGTTCTGAAGAATTTTCAATGTATGCTTCTGCTAATATTTTAGAGTTACGTTGAATATTTTGACAGCCAACATGTCTTCAGAATCAGTAAGCATCAGTAATGTAGACGATCTGCCGAAAACAATGCCTTGTCTACTGTTCGGATTTTTGAAGATTTAAAAATGTTGCACTATTTCGTGGTGTTTTCACAAATTTATTAACGCCCAATGGTTGCTTCATATATTTACCATTTCTAATTTTAGGAAAAATCTGGACGGGTGTGCATCGTAGCCCGCGTAGCTAAGTACTTTCTATTTCTGATATGTATTCTCGATTATTCCAGTAGTAACAATAGAGCCGGCGGCGCTAGCCGAATTCGTTTACTAAATATATATATATATATATATATATATATATATATATATATATATATATAAATTTTGGTTTTCTTTCTTTTCGATTTCGATATCGATTATCCTTTTGTTTTTATGTTAATTTTGATGTATCCATTAATTGTAATTTAATTTTCTATCTTATTGTGTATTTATTTATAATTTTGTTATGTCTTTCTGTATCTTGTAGACCGACGATGACGGCAAAGCCGTCGAAAGCCGGCTATCTTAATAAAGCTAGTATGTTGACGAAGATGACCTCTTTTATTTCTTCTGAGAATGCCTATGCAATCATTGACTGGAGAGTAAGGACATCGGCAATAATATCAAAAAAAAGAAACGGGGAAATCCTGGTGTTTGAGACCCGATGGTGGCAGGATTTTCAACACCAGCTAGATAGCTAGGTTGAGTTCAGCCGCTATCTGGAAGAGAATTCTAGCAGCCGGTCCCCTGATCTGTAGTTTTCCGTGGTTTCTTCGAACAACACCAGACGAACGTCGGAGCAGTACCCTAAGAAACGCGCCACGAAGCGCGCGCGAACTTTCCTCTCTTTTTCTCGTCCTATCATCAACCCTACTTAAACACAAATACTTTCATGCACCACACTACCACTCTTGTCGGGAGAGCAATCGGGTGAAGACTAGATTAAAAAAAACGTGCAAGCTGACGTGTAGGTCGACGCCGACTCTCACCATCCAGCGGAGGAAGAACACCGTCCGTGATAAAATCATGCGGGCGGTTTTTTTTAAAAAAAAACACGCTTTTACGGGACCAATGACTATAGTATGTGACGCGTCCGGAAACACTAAATAGTCAACTAATCGAACTAAACATACATCTGGTTCAGCGTGTGGTACAAAGGATTTCAAAAAGTAATAAAAAGAATAAAATTAATTAAAAATATGCGCTTTGTACCTCGTGAATATAGGACGATCTAATGGCTTGTGCCCCTTGTTAAGTCAGTTCGTTGTCGTCGAGAAGGATCCCAAATAACTCACGCCGAGAAGCGAGATACTTCCCCGAAAGCGGGCATCGCGACCTTCACGTTGGCGGCGTTCGAGGATATCGAGATTCCCTCCTCGTACGCGCAAAGATTCGGCCGGCCCAGCGTCCTCTGCATTCCGGCTTTGACGTTCATAATTATCATTAACGTTCATGATTACGCTACGATTACGTAAAGTGTAGCAAGCCCAATAAATATCAAGGGTTGTTCTAGATCAAGTTATTAATGACTATTTCTTCGTATAATTCTTCTCTCGTATTTGGGTGAAAGCAATGATTTACGTATTATCATTACTGTATTATCTGTCGAAGTCGGGACTCGATGATATGCTGGCTTAAGGACCTTGGCATCATTATCACCCGAACCGAAATTTATTTCGTGACGCTTTGAGGAGCTTGATTATCGGAAGAAATGCCGCACCAGCCAACGTAAATAAAATACAAATAATATAGAACAGATTCCTCAGAACAATCACTAACGCCCCATGGTTCATTTCAAATCAACACTCCGTAGAGAATTAAACATGAACTCAATCACCTATCAAATAGCATGTCTATCCAATAATTTCTACTCCAACATAAACTCAATAGATCAACTAAAACAAAAGATACCCGTTGGATTCATTCCTAAAAATATTCTCAAGCAATTGTGAACAGAAGGTACTCTTATGAGGAATCTACCCCAATGTAGTAGAAAAAGTAGAACTAGGTTAAGCATAGTTTAAGTTAGTAGTAAGTCATCATTACATATGAAAGAATGTAATACTGTTATATGCACAACCCAACAAGCAATAAATAAAAAAATATCGGAAGAGGAACAGAATGTGCCTTCTGTTGATAAAAAACCTATGACTCTTGTATTTTGGATATTTTTAAAAAAATTGACGGGCTTAGTTTTGGGAAAGAATTTTAATTCGAGAATTATTCTTATTAAAAAATTATAATCCAACAGTAATAGTTGGATAATTTTGTATCTTATGTATTTTAATACATCCTACGTCTTGTGAGGGTACCGAAGAAACTCACCATGTCAGAATGTTACAATCGTGGCAAAATGAGTTTAAAGTTCCAGAGAAAATGCGAAGTTGGTCTTTGGCATTTAAAATGAAAATAACATGTCCATTTTTTTCAAAACAACCAAAATATTGCGAACATAATCGCAAACAAATATTTGGTCAAATTCACTTACTTTCCTCTCTGTATAACGTATAGTTATACATAAAGGAGGAAAACATGAGAGATTGTCATAAAAAATGGGAGCAAATAGACCAAACGCAAAAATATGAAATAAAATTGATAAGAAATTAGACAGTAATAAAATTAAAAATAACTTACTACCCAAGCAACGTGGATCACACCTAAACATTTACAACATAACTGGATGTATAAAGAAATGGACTGGGAACTCGTAAGGTGGCCGTGCCCGTTCTTGTGGAATACTGAGAAGGGAAAGCCCACCCAGGAGCGGGGGGGGGGGGGAGAAGGTGCTAGTCGAAAAAGGATTTAAAATGGAATTTTTTAAATTATGAAATGCACGTTCAGGATAGAAAATTCAGAATTAGAAGGTTCTAATTATTTTTAATACAATTTTTTAAAATCTAAATTGACTTAGTCAATTTAGTAATTCGCGCCTTATTTGAACAGCGGTAGGCAAGTGAATGGTTTCGCAGGTTCATGTACGTAACCTAGACAATGTACTCTTATTGCTCGTTACATTTCGAAGTGATCATTCAATAGAAAATGAACCATGAAGTCAGTGACAGTGACAATGAAATTTGTACTCCACCTGATGAGGAAATAGCGAATTCGACAACTCTACAATTATTGCCAGAGAAATTAAGGAAGTATTATGAACAATCATATACAACATTTATGGAGTGGAGAAAGAGTAAGTGGGTGAATTCTTTTAGAGAGTGGGAGAATGGGAGAACGTTTTCTTGGCTTTCGTTACAAAACATTTTCAACAGTATAAGCCCTGTAGTTTATGGAATATTTCCTCAATGTTTAGAAACACATTGTACATATACAATGAAGTAAAACTAGAAGCTTACTCTACATTGTATGCTTTCTCCAAAGAAACTCAAATAAAACAAAATCGGTTTAAAATCTATTCTGAATATTTGAAGATCGTAAAGAAAGAATAGTCATCTACTCGCGCATAAGGTTGGGCCTTCACTAGAGATTTCTAATCGCGGTGACAAAAAAATCCCTCCTGCAGAAATTCGGAAAGGTCAACCCACTGCGATAAATAAATCGTTAAATTAAAAGTTTCCTAATGAATATCATTCTAACTTCTTTTGTGATCGCTCTTTTGCTCTGAGCGAGAAATAGTCGACGCAAACAACGTTACTATGTTCATCCAATAACAAGTCAAATATTGAAGATTATTGTTTCATGATTTATGTGAGTACCCTGAGAAGTTTTTCCATTATTACAGAATGACCAAAAGTAGTTTTGACGAATTGTTGAGAATAATTGAACCAGAAGAACGATTGTCAGTAACATTAAGGTAAGTAAAAAGTAGTATGGAATACAGTACTTAGTATTTTTTATTCATTTCTTGACGTATATGATACATAACGTTGATACATAAGTATATGATACATACCTGGTGATACATAATAAGTAAAGATATTAGCAACCTATTTAATTTAATATTGTTTAATTTATTGATACTCATTAGTAATTATTAATTCTAATTGTTTAATTATATTAGTGGTTTGATAGATCAAATTCACTTCCACTTTCGGAAGATGGTGACACAATGCTGGCCAAAAAATCATTGTAAAAACTCTGCAATGATCGAGTATTCTGCGAATGCAGTTTTTCATTATCATTTTGGCCATGCGTGTAGTATTTTTGGCGAGGAGCTAGTTGCGGCGATGTCGAGATGATTCTGGAGAAACTGGTTGAGGTTGAGGATTGAAATATCTAGCATTCCGCATGACGTTTAAAATTTCAACTTTAGAATAATGTTTTTATTTTTCGTTTAATTTTCCAAACAGAACCAACAACAACGCAAAATGTTTATCTTCATTAACTTCACCGCTCTGTTTCTCTTTTAATATATTCAATAATGATGCTTTAAAATCTATCTATACGTCGTTACATTATTAGGCTTATTTTTTTACTGGGCAATATAGGCCTGACCTGCTCATCAACAGAACCGGTATTGACAAATTTATCATGATGGGTGTGTTTACCTTAAGATCTCTCGTGTTAATCATGATCACTGCGAGAAACGTTGCTACTGCTGTCCCTACCCTTTACAAAGGGCATCAATTCATTAAAATTAGTATACCTCTTTCGTTTTTTGCTCCTTGCCCTGATACTGTTTTCCGTTGCGCTGCCATCTCTCTTAGCCCTGTAAAATTTTCCACTTTTTCTGAACCTCTGCTTCTGAAGCAGTATTAAAAGATTAATTGTAACAAAGTATCGTAATGAAATAATACTTAATATGTAAACTAGATAATTTTTTAAGTTGATTTGCGGTTTTATTTTCAGGTCCCTTGCCACAGGAAACAGTTTTACATCGTTGCACTTTGAATACCTATTGGGCGCTAGTACTATTGGAAACATTGTAAAAGATACTTGTGCACAACTTTGGAAATGTCTACAACCACTTCTTACATCTGCCAAAACCGAAGAGGATTGGAAGGAAATAGCAAAGCAATATTACCCACGAACTATTTTCTCTTACTGCATTGGTGCAATTGACGGCAAACACATCAGATTGCAGAAGCTGTTTAACTCTGTTTTTTTTCTCAATTAAAAAAAACTTTTTTAATTGTATTGCTCGCTATAGCTGACGCTGGCTGCTGTTTCACAGCAATTGATGTGGGGTCTTACGGTGCTAACATTGATTCTAACGTTCTGAAAAGTTCATCACTTTGTGTGAAGTTAAGTGCACGTAATTTTCTGCCTTATGAAGAAACTGAGAAGCAAATGCCCTTTGTCATTGTTGGTGATAAATCATTTGCTCGATCAAAACACGTAATGAGACCCTTCTATAAAAGAAACTTATCCACGAAACAACGTGTGTGCAACTACAGAATAGGCCGTGCTCGAAGGTTGGTGGAATGCACTTTTGGCATTTTGAGCAACAAATGGCGTATCTTTCACCGTCCACTGTATGTACAAACAAAATTACCAGACGACATTGTAAAATCATGTGTATTGCACAACTTTATCTGGAGAAAAGATGGAATACGCGTTGAAGATGAATGCTATGAGTGTCCCCTGGGAGGAATATCTGGACACGGTTTACGGGCTGATTCTGTAGGTATTGAAGTAGGAGATTATTTTTCAAATTACTTCCTTTCACCTCAAGGGTCAGTACCTTGGCAATACGGCAGAATCTAAGCAGTGTCTGGTACAAGATTTCATTATTTAAATATTATTTTAACTATAATTGTTATCTTTACTTTGGGTTGCAATACAGCTTTTTATAATAACAAATTTGTTTATTTATTTAAACTTACCTTTACTTTTCTTGTATTTTATTGCCAGTTCGTTCCAGTTTTGAATCACTTGTGTAGGAATTGCAATCCATGGTTTTTCCTTCATATTACGATCACTTTATTCTTTTAGTTGTGTGTTGTAAAGAGCAGCTCTCTTTTCTATTCCTTTAATAATTAACTCGGTATCAATCACTGTTAATATATGTTCATCACATCCAGTAGATTCGTTGTCAGACATTTTAAAAAACCCACAACAGCGGGAAAATTAGGAAAGAAAACTAACAAAGCAGCACGAGCCGTCTGCAGAATTGCGACTAAACTCTCGCAAGTGGGTGCACGTCCGTGCCTGTTCATGTGATCCATTCCGCAAACCGACATTCGCCTCGCAGCAAAAATGGACATGTTGCAACTTTTTAATTGCTGCGATTGTTTAGACGCAAGTGTGTACACTTCTATTGGAAACAATGAGTTCTATTTTTACGACAAAAATCGCGCGACAAGAAATCACTAGGGAGGCCTAGCCTAATGGCGATTATTCACTCATAGAAATTGCGGCACTCGCTCCTAAGTGGCTCGTGTCGTAAACTTCAACTTGTGAGTAATAGCCATCATTATGCGCTCGTTGAAGAATAAACTAATAACCAGTTGTACCAGGGTGATGTTTTGTAAAACAAAATTATTTTTTCTTCATGCCAACAAAATGTTCTGTCGGAAAAATCAGTACCTGTATTTTTGAGTTGAAACGGATGAAAATAAGATTTAGTGAGTTTCTCGAGCATGCCGATGATATAGAGAACTTCCGCCCCCCCCCCTCCGTCCTTTGCCTCGACCGTTCATTGCAGCTTTTTCGAGCCACCATTGGGGCATTTAGGATGTCTGCATGCTGGCAGGGAACTGACCAATTTTTGTGGGTCCTTCCAGAGCCTTATAAGAAAATTTAAAAAAATATGTTTGTGGGGATTTTAAGAAGGTACTTCAATTGCATTGTGTGTATTAAGGAGGACATACAGAGGTAATCAAAGATTCATTCGATAACTCTCGAAAGATGAATAGAATGGCACATAACAATGATTTTGCGACTCGTGTTTGATGGATATTGTAACGCTTCAGCACGTGCTAGCAGGAAGAGCGCTACGCGAACTTGTTTGATGAACTTTTACATTTTAAATGTACGTTAAACACGAATTGGAAAAATAAAAATTACTCCAAAAAATGTTTGTCTTACATATGACAATATGTATATCATTGGATTTGTCATTTTACGTTCGTCCTGATAGACTAAAAAAGATGTATAGTTCCATTTGAAAAAACAAAGTTACGTCAATATCTCGAAAAAATGCAAATCATAAAATAGAAATGAATATGTGTATTAATTAGTCCCATTCCCTCATGCACTTCCGTGAAAACAGCATTGCATTAATTTCAACCGTTCAAAAACTGAAAGAGGTGCTAACGTTATGTGACTCACCCTGTATACTGATACATAGTACATGTTTTCACATCAAGATAATAAAAAAGTTGATGTACCATACATGATGCCACACGTGAACACGGCCTTTTCGGAAGGAAGTTGGAGTTGTAAGGCGGAGTCTGTATATCCGGCGCTGCCGGTTTTCGTTGTAGCTACAGATATTTCAGTTCCTCTAAATGTGTACCTCGATTTTATAATTGGAGCATAGGCGTTTATGGTGCTTAATTTTCGGGGGACCCAAGTGGCGTGGGACTTCCTTGTGGTTTTTGGTTTGTTTATTGTTTGTTAAAATTTTTATTTAAAGAAACTTTTATTATCATAGACCTCACATATAGTATACTTACATTATTGATCTTCGTGTATAGATTATTCGACTGTATAGAAGTGTGTACCTTTAGTATAAGTAATGTAGATTCCGAGCTCATTGCTATATTTTGCTTGGAATTAATCATTGGTCATATACTGTGGAACAATTTTAATTCCGTCTTAGGGGTGCCACGTGTGCCCTGGGCGCTTATTGACTGCTGCTCGTGCTGCTGTTTTGCAATGAGTTCTGTCCGTCTGTTGTGTCCGTGAGGCGCGTGGACCTGGGGAGGGGCTGGGCGCGGACTCTTCGATTGCTCCTCACGCGGCGGCAATCGCGTGAGCGTGAGAGGGGGACCTCATGAACGCGGTGCGCTCGCTCAGTTGCGCGCGCGCCCGCCTGCTCCTGCTCATCTCTCGCCAGCGCGTCGCGTCGCGTCGCGTCGCGTCGCGTCGCGTCGCGTCGGTCCGTCGGCGCGACTGCCCGCTGCCGCGCGTCGCGTGCTTCGCAGGCATGGATGTACGTGCAGCGCCGGCCTTGGGCGCCAGGGGTGCCCTACGGCACCGCCCTCTCCGCTCCCTCCCCACCCACTGGCCTCCCCTCCCGCCCCCGCCTGCCCAGCGTGCCCCGCGCGCGGCCGCTGGCGTCATCGCGCGGCAAGGGCGTTGCCTCGCGCACACCGTGTGACGCCGCGCCGAGTCGCCCGTGTAACAGGTTTATTGTTGACGGTTCTATTTAAAGATTTAAAGATTGACGTCAAGACAATATCTGTGTGTGTGTGTGTGTGTGTGTGTGTACATATGCGCGTAACTTTAGTGGGGGCATCGCGGTATTATTGTCCAGGGACGTTCCGTTTCCCTTCTACTTAGTGCTCAGTGTTCTGAGGATTGAAGCAGAAGCAGTTTTAGTCACCGTTTAGAGTGATGTGGTATAAGTACGCGGTGCGTATGATAAGTCAATAAAAAATGTTTGACGAAGAATGAAAAAAACATCTTTATATTTTCCTTCCTCGCCTTTACTTCGTAAGAAAAAGTATTGTGATCATGCGATGGAAACTGGTGATTTTCGACAGAAAAACTTGTTGCCGGGTCCTGGTAACACAAAAGTGAATAAATTTTTTTCCCTATGTGTTTCCTAAATTACGTCCTCTAACTCGATGTTAGTCAGAATTCACGTTTTGTGAGTCATTGATATCGAAAAATTGGTTTATGGCAAAGCGTCTGTCTGGCCGTCTGTCTGACAGACAGCACTAGCGGCTGAACTGTATGCAGGATTTTCACCAAAAAGAAAAAAATTCTCCGATCTATCTGTCTAATGTCGCGGACCCTTGAATTTGAAACGGATATTTTGTTTTACTTCACATAAAGCCCTAATAAAACTTTGAATTTTTTTAGCAATTGCGTAAATTTCAGACACGAATTAAACGAAATCAGATCGTTTTCTCAATAAACTGTGCATGACCGTTTTTACAACAGACTCTGTTTGAAGCAAAAATCGGTATTTTCAATTTTGTAGTTTTCAAATATTATTTTTTGAGAATTTCAAAAAAATCGAAACAGCCGAAAATGGGACTAGCACCATATTTTTTAGCGTCCCTTATTACATATCATGAGAAAATTTTAAAAAAGAATTTGGAGCGATTTTTTGAGAAAAATTGCCTATATTTCGCCCGAAATTACAGGAAAATTACAGACACTACTCATATTTTTGAAAAATTGAACATGAACTTATTTGAAGATCTGTCGTTAAGGACCAGATTCCATTAAGAAAAAAATTTCTATCTTCAATATCAGAGTTGTAGGAAGGCGGCAAAAACAACTTGTGTTTTTTCAAATATCTAAAACACCCTGATTTCAACGAAAATGATACCACCAATATACTCTTAAGCGTTCTTTACGCTATCCGAAGACAAAGCTTGATCAAAGAATTTGGTACCGTTTTTGAGAAAATTTTGAAAATGTTTGTGAGGCTTCTGGCTTTGTGAGGCGTTTTGGCGTGTTCCAGACGGCACTGTGAACCATTTACGTTTTAAAATGAATTCTTTCCGATTGATGAATGTTTTAATTAGCAATTCAGCGTCTTTTCATTCCCAAACCCAAGATCAGATGGGCCCGGAATTGGATTTCCTATGTTGCACTTGCATGCCGTGTGAAAATATTTTCTTTCCCACGCCCAAATAAATGCTGAGCGGGTTCCTTTCTACTTTCGACTATCTTGTAGTTCTGTTTTTACTTACTCGCCTTAGTAATTCTTCGTAAGAAGAGAAAGTTATGTAATTGTGCGCCGGAAAACTGCGAATTGTCGCCAGAAAAACTCTTATAGCTGGGTTCTGGTTCCATTCAGTCTTCTTGTTACCTATACATACCACCATTCGTGAAGATAGTATATTTCTGAGATGCTAATGCATTCTGGGCACCACCTCACCACATCATCTTTTAAGACCAGGAGGTCGAGTTAAAAAATTTCGTTCTTTTTGTCCGCATTTGAACTATACTTTATAAGCAGTTTCTGTGGCATTCAACTAGAAAAATTTAGCTAACATTTTAATGTACTTGGGTTTCAATATATTTATTTTTAATTTTACGAAATGTTCAACATTTTTTGTCTCATTCGTAAAGTTTCACATGTGAACTTTATAAGAATTATATCTACAAAACCAATTGGTATGACATTTTTTCTCTTTTTCAGACCAGTAGGTTTGACTCGTGAGGTGTTTAAAATTTATCATTAAAATGCTTAATTTTCCTTGTTTCGTTATTTTGTTTAAAAGACAATAAGTTTGGTAAGAAAAATTGACTTGTTTGATCTAGATTTGTGAGTCTCGAATAATAGTAATGTGTGAAGTACGTTGGGCATTGTCTCCAGAGTGTGCTAGATTGCTGTGGAAATAGTATTGCGGACAAAGTAATATTGCATTTGGCTCATACGAGCGAATTCATTTCAGTTCTGTGAATGAGATGTGGTGGGAGGGAGGTTTCCGATGAGGTTGAATATTACATTTTTGCTTGAATTAAAAACAGGTATAAAATGTAATAATGCATTCGTTTCTTTAATTATTCTAAAAGTGCGTACTTTCCTTCATTTTCTGTCAACTCTTGTATACGTGTATCGGGAGCCTCATTTGACATAAAAGCAAATCTCTCTAATTGCTTTTAATTATGCGTATTTATTGAGCTTATGAGGGTTTCATTAACAGAATTATTATCATTGTAGGGTATGGATATTCTCCATGTTCTGATGATAGATTTTCTCGCCCTAAATTACAACAGCAGTACGCGTGAGAGTTTCCCATCTGACGCAATCGAATGTGTGCATTGTTTTGTAGTAATAAATCACAAACGGGCTGTGGACGTACTAGCTGGATCTGCAGAGAGATTTTTCTACAATTCGAAGAAACTGCACCGAGTGGCCGCTGAAGGAATCAACAACATTCGGAATTGTAACATTGGGCGGAAAATACCTTTATTGATTTACGACGATCCAGGAGGAAATTGAGAGCGCGCCCAACCTTTCGCACAGGAAATTTATGTCGTTCCGTTATGAGGTTCGTGAAATGTTAACCTTTCGCCTCTGCAATACAACCTATTTTCGTCCTTTCCATCAATTTAAAGTACGTTTCGACAACGTTGTTTCGCTAAAAAGTACGAAGGTTATGAAGACTAGGATTTCGCAACTTTCAACATGAGTTTCAATGGTTTTCTCCCTTGTGTATTTCGTCCGTATACCAATCCATGAGCAGTGAATTTGTTTACACTTGACCAAGGACGTATTTGTAGGACTTCTTAGTACGGGGTCAACATGTCTACCGACTGCAAGTTGCGACACCGAAGAGAAGGGGGCAAACATTCGCGCGATTGGGAACAGCGAACCTCGGAGATATTCGGGTTGTCAGACATCAAGCTAAGCTGGGAGCGAACCATGGAGTAGCGAACAAACTGCTTGACATCTGCTGTTGAGATTGCGCTTCAAATCCCGGTCGATCCATGTGAAATTTGTGGTGGGCGAAGTGCGTTCACAGCTAGTTTTCTCTGCCTCTCATTCTGCCATTGCTCCATAACCCTTTCATATACAAGTGTCCAGAGAGGAAACGTCTAAACTTCGAAAATAAACTCTTATGACAATTTTAAGAATATTTTGTCTAATAAACTACTTGGATATTCCGAATGGCTGAGCCGCAATAAGCACTGAAAAGTTGGTTTGAAGAAATGCTTTCTATACAAAAAGTTGCTTTGCAGAAGCGTATAAACACTCCAGAAACATGTAAATTGCTTATTATTTACAAAAGAAATGAATATATTTGTTCAGAAAAAAATTAATCCAGAAATAACTGGAGGTGCTACAGAATGGCACAGACTTTCTCGTAGCAAGTTTTTCTCATTTCCGTGGTGTGGACTTGCTTTAAGATCTTGCTCCATTCTCTGGCCAGCTGCCATCTATCATCGCCCAAAGTAATTTTTTTTTTACATTTTCTCAACTTTTCGGTTTATTAATAGAACTGAAATATTACTTCAAGAATATTAAAGAAGAGTAAAACTTCGTCCAAAATAGAAATTTTAATTGAAAAATTTGAAACCGTTTTTAAGAAAATGGCGATTAGGCGTTACTGTAAATGCTAAATTTGAAGATCTTTTTCACAGATATCTGTTGAGTTTTCGAAAAACTTTATTTAAAGTCATTTGAAGCATTTACACTCACAAATGCAGTAATGTATACAAATAGATGGGAATTTGCATATTCACGGCGTGAGACATTTAAAAAAAATCACATTTGTGTAATTTTTGAAAAAATAAAAAATTAAACCAAAATGAGCTTTACGTCATTTTAAACAGTGCCATTATCCGTTGGAAAAGTTTGAAGAAAAAAATTGGAGCCGTTTTTGAGAAAATGGTGTTTTAGCGTTTCTGAAAATGCGGAATTTCGAGCTCATTTTAACAGAAAACTGAATTGAATTTTAGATAAGCTTTATATGGCATTATTTAAAGCACATGTACTCATAAGTACAATAACGTGAATAATCACCACTAATGTAAATATTACAGACATGGGGAACAAGTCAAAAAATTACATTTTTGTAATTTTCGCAATATTTATATGCAATGCATTT